>MU694257.1:13054-55538 GCA_026770625.1 Nicotiana glauca | reverse complement strand
ACATGCATATTAATTGCATCATTAAAATATGATCTAACAATCTCCCCTTTTTTGATGATGGCAAAATAATATACATAAATGTAAGGATGTAAACAACAGTTGACTTCCCTGTTTAGTACTAGCCGACTTGGCTCACCCTCGATGTGTGTAGTCCCTGAACTTGATCTCCCCCTCAATGTGTGCAGTCGACTTGTACCTATATAGTCTTATCTATGCATGGGCAGCATAGTTAACTTAACCTGTTCAAAGAATAAGAGGTATTGTCTATTCATGTCGCATAGTCGAGTTAACCTATATAACAAATAAAGAATACATAGTGGACCCTATGTATGCATAGTCGACTTGAACCTGCACATAAATCATTAACAATTTAGAAGATATATATTCTCCCATTTTTTGACATCAGCAAAGAGAGAATAGCAAATAGTAGCAAAAAAATATCATCCACATAAGCAAAAGAAGAAAAAACATCCACGGGCACAGCCCAATCACAGCCAAACAAGTTTTAAGAGAGAAAAAAAGTTGTCTGAAAACCACATCCATTTCAACGACGCAGAAAGTAAGACTCGTTAAATCTTTAGCACTCTCAATCATAAAGTTTATGACCCAGGAGGACAGCTTGATTTTGAGTTTGAGATGAGACAGTGGACAAAGAAGGTGTCCCTTTGAGAGAGGGTTGAGAAGGAACCAGTTCTGGGGAGAAGAGTGGTTGCAATAATGCGGGCAAGAACACTAGTTTCAAAGCTCCCATCACTAGGCCCTAATTGATTGGGAAGAGTATCAGAGGGATTTTTAGCAATACACTGTTTAGCCTGGTCAAAGGTGATTTCAAAATTCTCAGGCCAGACATTCTTAAAGAGGGTAGGGAAACCAGAGCAGTGACAGAGGAAAAGAGAATTGAACAGACCAAAAATCAAGAACAATGCGCTTACTAAGAACAAGAGTTTCAAGCCTATCAGGTTTTCCAGAGCGAAGAGTAGCATAAAACATACGGACAATGGGTTCATACACTTTAGGCAGAGAAATAAAGAGAAATTTTTCCCACCCTTGATACACGAAAAGATCCTTTACCTTGCAGTTGAGGGACTCCATATCATTTAGATCCACAACTCTTCCATGGGCGATGGGCTTGTCCTTGAGAGAGATATAGAAATCCCTACTTGGGGAGTCTCAGAAATTTAGGTCGGAATCGAGTGAGGTAGAGAAATTGAACTTCGATTTCTTTGGAGTGGAAGAGGCAGGAGGTTCCTCCATGGGACTCTTATAGAGGCTTTTTCTCCTAAAAGTTGAGAGTGTTCAGAGTACGCTCCTTGAGAAGAGGCACAACCCTCAGGATGATCAGACCCTAAGTCTACTTGCTCAGGAGGCGCGGAAGAGGGTTTTGCCTTTGAGCGGGTACTTTTTATGGTGGAAGCAGAGGGGTTTTTGGAAGATTTTTCCATGGAAGAAGAGAGGGTTGCTACAGGTTGAAGAAAGAAGGTGGAGATGAAAGGGACCGAAAAAGGCTTAGCTTAAAGAGAAGAGATTTGACGATTGAGTATAGAAAAGGAAAGAGTGTCAGTCGAAGCGACGTGATGATTGGATTTCCAACTTTGACTGCAAACTGACGGAAAACAAAAAAAAAATAGTCAAAACCGACTGCGTAATTAATGCACTGAAAGGGAGTAATTATGACAAGTTTTTGAAAAAAATAACACTTCGGTCCTAAGAGTTTTTTGAAAAACAAATGATGCCAAGTAATTTTCTCAAAGAACAAAATCTTCCTTCCAATAATGGTTTAGTAAAAATATCAGCTAATTGGGCAGAAGTGCCAACAAAAGATAATTCTATGTCACCTTTAAGAATATGGTCTTTAATAAAATGATGTTTAATGTCTATATGCTTTGCTCTAGAATGATGCACAGGATTTTTAGAGAGACAAATTGCACTAGAATTATCACAAAAGATTTGTATAGGTTTGAAGGAAAGTTCATAGTCACCCAATTGATGGGACATCCACAGGAGTTATGCATAGCATTGACCAATAGCAATGTACCCAGCTTCAGTACTGGACAAGGCGACCGATGCTTGCTTTTTACTGTTCCAGGATATTAAAGCATTTCCTAGTAATTGACATATGCCACTCATGTTTTTCCTGTCTTCTTTATCACCTACTAAATCTGCATCTGAGAAACCTTCTAATTTAAACGATTTAGAGCGAGGATACCATAATCCATAAGATACTGTGCCAATAAGATATCGAATAATTCTTTTTACAGCAGTTAGATGTGACTCCTTGGGAACCGACTAAAACCTGGCACATTTACAAACGCTGAACATAGTATCTGGTCGACTTGCGGTCAGATACAGTAGTGATCCAATCATTCCTTTGTATTTTGTTTCATCAGCTGGAGTACCTTGTTCGTCCTTATCCAAATTTGTAGCCCGTCTTATGGGAGTGGCAATTGATTTTGCATTGCTCATGCCAAATTTTTAGATCAACTCCTTTGTATATTTAGTTTGACAGATAAAGGTTCCTTCTTCATATTGATGAATTTGAAGCCCAAGGAAAATGTGAGTTCACCCATCATGCTCATTTCGAATTCGCTTTACATGAGGTTTGCCAATTCCTTGCACATAAGAGAGTTAGCACTACCAAAGATAATGTCATCAACATAAATTTGAATGATAAGATTACCTTCTGTTGATCGTTTAATGAATAGAGTAGTATAAACTTTACCTCTGGTGAACCCATGATCAACAAGAAAGGTACTTAACATGTCATACCAAGCACGTGGAGCCTGTTTCAGTCCGTAAAGGGCCTTATTAAGCTTGTACACATGATAAGGGAATTTTGAGTCTTCAAAGCCTGGAGGTTGTTTTTAAAAAACTTCCTATTCGATGAATCCATTCAGAAAAGCACTTTTGACATCCATTTGAAACAATCTGAATCCCTTAAATGATGCATAAGCTAACAGGATCCGTATAGACTCTAATCTAGCTACTGGGTCAAAGGTTTCATCGTAGTAGACTCCTTCTTGTTGTGAATAACCTTGAGCAACTAATCTAGCTTTGTTCCTTATGACCTGTCCTTCTTCGTTTAGTTTGTTCCTAAACACCCATTTTGTTCCAATGACGGATACATTTTCAGGTCGGGGTATCAACTTCCATACTTAACTCTTACTGAATTGATCTAGTTCTTCTTGCATGGATTTCACCTATCTTGAGTCCTTCAAAGCTTCCTTTACCTTTTTTGGCTCTATTTGAGAGATCAAAGCAATATTTGATTTCTTTTTAAGGGAAGCCCTAGTTTTTATCCCTTCGTTTGGATCTCCTATGATATATTTCTGTAGATATTCAGTTTCATTTCTCCATTCATTTAGTCGAACAGTGCTTGTAGTCGACTCCGTACGTTGTTCTGGAGTGTTATTGCTAACTTGTTCAGTCGACTCAACCACATCTGTAGGATTAGTTGAATCCTATGATTTTCCTTTGTCCTGAACTTCTTGAGTTTGATCTTCGTCACCTGCATTAATGCCTTTCTCGACCAAGGGATTATTTTCGTCGAATATAACATGAACAGATTCTTCTACACATAAAGTACGTTTATTAAAGACTCTGAATGATCTGCTATTTAATGAATAACCAAGAAAAATACCTTCATCACTTTTTGGATAAAATCTTCCAAGATTATCCTTAACATTGTTATGAATGAAGCACTTGCTTCAAATGGATAAAAATAACTGATATTTGGGCGTTTACCTTTTCAGAGTTCATAGGGAGTCTTTTTCAGAATAGGCCATATGAGACAACGGTTGAGAATGTGACATGCAGTACTCACACCTTCAGCCCAAAAATAATTTGGGAGTGAATGTTCTAATAGCATGGTTCTTGCCATGTCTTGAAGTGTTCTATTCTTTCTTTCCACAACTCCATTTTTCTATGGTGAACAGGGTGCGGAGAAGTTAGTGTAACCTTGATCGTTACAGAAATCTTCAAATGCTTTACTTTCAAACTCGCCTCTATGATCGCTTTGGATTTTTGAGATCAGATAGCCCTTTTTTGTTTCAATCCTTTTGCAGAATACTTTAAAATTTCTTAGGGCTTCATCTTTATGAGATAAGAAATAACCCAAGTAAAATGTGAAAAGTCATCAACAATAACAAAAGAATATTTCTTGCCTCTTATGTTAGCAGTTTTAGTAGGTCCAAATAAGTCCATATAAAGTAATTGCAACGGTTTTGAAGTAGACACCATGTCTTTATTTTTGAAAGAGTTTCTAGTTTGCTTACCCATCTGACATGCATCACAAATATTAGTTCTAGAGAAGTTCAGTTTAGGTAAGCCAATAACTAAATCATGCTTGGATAATTTTTCAATCAAATGCATACTGGCATGTCCTAGTCTTCTGTGCCACAACCGGGGATTATCAGATATAGAAGTTAGGCAAATGTCACCATCTATATTTTCAAATCCATCAAGTATGTAGACATTTCCGTACCTTTTTTCAGGAAGAGTTATTTTACCTGATTCGTCTTCTATGGCACAGCCTATTCTCTTAAACTTTACCTCATATCCTGAGTCACAAAGTTGACTTATAGTTAGGAGGTTGTAGTTTAGTCCATCAACAAGATATACCTCAGTAATATCACAGTTGTTGTTGAAAGGAATAGTTCCAATTCCAACAATTTTGCCTCTTGAATCATCTCCAAATTTGACGCTTCCTCCATCAATCTTCGTAACCTTTGTTGACATGTAATTTTTGACCCTCCCCACGATTTTTTATACTTTAGCATGTAAATATTTAGTTTAGATCTAATATCGCTATTTTAACTAATTTTGACTCTTTGACGTTATTTTATCACAAAAAATTAAAAATCATAAAAAATATTTTCCTTTATTGTAGCTAATAGATATTTTATGTAGTTGCTTTTAGTTTATCTTGCTTTCCGTGAAATTAAAAAAAAATATTAATATAGTTCTGACAAAAGATAGAAAAGTTTCACAAAAATATACTATATAAAAGGTAAGAGATTTGAAGATTAAAAAGAAAGTTCCTCTACTCTTTATAGGTGGACCCCTCACAAATGGACAAAATTGGTTAGAAAACTCCTTGCACAATTTAATTTTACAAAGGCACTCAAGAGAAGGATAATAATAGATATAGTGCACAATTCACTTGCACATGGATTGGGACCACTCACCTAACACACCTGGAGAGGGACCACTCACCTAACACACTAACATATTCTTCTTTCCACTCACCCACTCTCTCTCATTTTTTGAGTTATATAACTCTCACACACGACAGAAGAAAGAAGAGAGCTATTTTAACGCGGACCCCCCCTTTATATTGTCATCGGGCTCTCTCATCTTCAACAAAAAACAATCAGACTCACCTTCCACATAGGAAAAAAAAACTCAGCCTTTATCCATTTTCCAATGAGCTACAACACACACACGCAACAGAGATAACAAACGTAAAAAAAAACAAAAGAACAAAACAGAGGAAAGAACAGGCGTAATTGAGCTCATATTTTGGGTTTTACTCTTTGGGTTATGAGTGGGTATGAGTGATGGTGAAGACGCTTTGTTCTCTTTCAGTTATTTCCTCTTTGTAATTTTCTCCCTGCCACTGTTATTTCCTCCAAGTACCGTGTCATTGAATCCCAGATGAGAATTGGCTGATTTCATTGTAAAACCATCTGAGAAATTCGAGTCAGTAAGGTCTTTCCGTCGAGGTGCAGTTCATGTTTCCGGAAGTTCCAGTCAAGGTCGTCATTTGGCATTGTATGCTTGGTTCAGATCTGCATATTGATTTAATTTGAAAGGAAGTAGGTCCGACTTGATTTCGAAAGGATACGTAGCCAGCCTCTCTCTGGGGTTCAGTCACACAAAAATAAAATCCGCATTCCCCTCCAAAGTTGAAACTGCGGCAAAAATTATAGTGGTTCGGCGACGGTTCGCCAGAAAGGTTCCAAAGTTGTAATGCCATCCAAACTCTTTTTTACCCCAAATCCTGTTCAAGTCCTTCCGTTCAATCGGTGAGAATGTTCAAGGATCAAAGAATACATCTACTGGGATCTGATGCAATAAAAATGAGAAAAATAAAATGAGAGTCTTATTAGTGAAAACCCACACGGGCACTATAAGGCGATGGTGAGAAGAGAAATAAGAGAGGTCAGCCAGTAAAACCTGCAAAGAGGCCCCACTAATCGAAAAGAAGATCCTCACAACCATCAGCATCGACAAAATCCTGGCAAGGTTTCTCGAATTTTGAAGCAAAAGTTGTGATGAATTTCTGAGAGTTGGACAGTTTACACAAATCAGGCATCTTGTCCAAAAGGCATGTCATGTTCATTGAAGTCCGCATAAACTCCAGATAAGTCCTTCTTTCCTTTCTCCGAAAGGGACACTTCTTGTTTTTAAACTCATTCTTCAATCCATTGTTTGTTTTCTTTGAATCTCTTTCGGTCTAACACTATTCCGAAACTAAGAAAAAGAAGGGATAGCAAGACTGATGTATAGGGCTTTCGTTTGACACGAGCTAACGTGCAAAAAGGCACCCATTCTCGCCAGGGGCACTAAGTCGACCCCGACTGGCCATGGCGGCCGATGCTTCAAAATCAAAACTCTTGGAAGGATAAAATCAAATTGAAGTGCCTATAAAGGCAAATGAAGTTGAAAAGGTCAAGTCCCACGTAGCTAACCGTCTCGGCAAAGGTTTAAAAGGCCAATGTGTCCCAAATGCTCTGAAGCTAAAGTTGGAAGAAAGAAGCAAGAAATAAAAGGCCTGTGAAGGTGAAATAAAGTTGGAAAAGGTAAGTGCCACGCAACTAGCTGTTCCAGCAAGTTTAAGGAGCCAAAAGTTCCCTGATGCTCTGAAAAAAGGGAATATCAGAAAGGAAAGGCCTACAGACGCAAAGTGAAGTCGAAAAGGTTGAGTTCCACCGACCAACCATCATGGCAAGTCTGGAAAAACCATAAGTTCTCAGGGCCTGAAATGAAATCGGTCCCCTGAAAACAAGCAGTTGCAATTGAGTTCTTCATCAAAGAAGTCGGGCCGGGATCAAAACTATCAAGGCCACAAAACTAACCACCGTTTCATACTAACAATTTTTCTTTGTTTGAAAACAGGAAACGGGTACAATCCAAAAGCGACCTTGCAAGAAACAGGTGCAACCAAAGAGAAACTACACAAGGGGTAGAAACAGCTTTGCAGCAATAATCAATCCAAAAGGTAAGTCTCTTCCAAATTCTTTCCTGCATTTTTACTCATATTTCTTAAATAAAAAAAACAAAACAAAAAAAAATAATGAAAAAAAAACAAGAAGAAGAAAGAAAGAAGAATAAAATAAAATGAAAATCCCAAAAGAAAAAAAAATAAATCATGGTAGCATAGGACCCCATTCCTTAAATATCTCGGCCAAAAAACCAAGGATCTCCCTGGCGTAACCCAAGGAGCTTGTTCTTTCCTAATCCCGGCAAAAAAATCGAGGATCTCCCTAGCATAACCCAAGGAGCTTTTTCATATGAAATCCCGGCCAAAAAACCGAGGATCTCCCTGGCATAACCCAAGGATCTTTTTCTTTTCAAAATCCCGGCCAAAAAATCGAGGATCTCCTTCGCATCACCCAATGAGCTTGTTCTTTCCAATTCCGGACCAAAAACCGAGGATTTCCATGGCATAACCCAAGGAGCTTTTTCTTCCAAATCTAGGCCAAAAAACCGAGAATCTCCCTGGCATAACCCAAGGAGATTTTTCTTTTCAAATCCCGGCCAAAAAATCGAGGATCTCCTTGGCATAACCCAAGGAGCTTGTTCTTTCCAAATACCGGCCAAAAAACTAAGGATCTCCCTGACATAACCCAAGGAGCTTTTTCTTTTCAAAATCTCGGCCAAAAAACCGAGGATCTCCCTAGCATAACCCAAGGAGCTTTTTCTTTCCAAATCCCGGACAAAAAACTGAGGATCTCCCTGGCATAACCCAAAGAGCTTTTTCCTTCCAAATCCCGGCCAAAAAACCGAGGATCTCCCTGGCATAACCCAAGGAGTTTTTTTCTTCCAAATCTCGGCCAAAAAATCGAGGATCTCCCTGGCATAACCCAAGGAGCCTGTTCTTTCCAAATCCCGGCATAACCCGTGGACCTCCCTGGCATAGCCCAAGGAGCTTTTTTATTTCCAAATCCCGGCCAAAACACCGAGAATCTCCCTGGCATAATCCAAGGAGCTTGTTCTTTCTAAATCCCGTCCAAAAAACCGAGGATCTCCCTAACATAACCCAAGGAGATTTTTCTTTTCCAAATCCCGGAAAAAAAATCGAGGATCTCCCTGGCATAACCCAAGGAGCTTGTTCTTTCCAAATTCCGGCCAAAAACCGAGGATCTCCCTAGCATAACCCAAAGATCTTTTTCTTTTCAAATTCCGGCCAAAACACCGAGGATCTCCCTGGCATAACCCAAGGAGCTTGTTCTTTCCAAATCCCGATCAAAAAACCGAGGATCTCCCTTGCATAACCCAAGGAGATTTTTCTTTTCCAAATCCCAAAAAAAAACCGAGGATCTCCCTGGCATAACCCAAGGAGCTTGTTCTTTCCAAATCACGGCCAAAAATCGAGGATCTCCCTGGCATAACCCAAGGAGCCTTTTTCAAATCCAAAAAAAAAACCGAGGATCTCCCTCGCATAACCCAAGGAGCTTTTTTCTTTTTGTCCCAGCATAACCCGAGATCCTTTTCGTTTTCCAGCATAACCTGAATTCACTCACAAGAATACACAATCCTGATTTGATTGCTTAAATATGTGTCACAACTAACTCACGAAATTTTTCTAGTGAAAATTGGGGCAGAAAATTTTGTTTGTTTGTTTGTTTTGGTACTTTAAACAGGTTGACCTCAAGACATATGGTGCGAGATAACCGATGAAATGATTCTCAATCCAGAACAAAGAAAAGAAGAAAAGAAAAAAAAAGAAATGAACTCAAATGTGAAGCAAACAAGGGTGCGGATTGCTTAAAATCTGGTTGAAGTCACAAGCTCCGTTGATCCCGTTTTGACCCAATATGGCGGAAAGAACCAACACATGCAGTTGGCGAGCATCAAGATTCAGATCAGAGTCTGCAGCAAGAGCTAGCCAAGACTCAAGATCAAATTTCAAGGAATTTATAGATAGGAATCTTGTAACTCGTAGCTGATAGGCTTAGTTAGGCTTTTTCATTTTTGATTCTGATGTAATAGCAGGACTGCGGATCGGAACCTCGGCGGAACGGCACCTCGACCAGCTCTCCACCTCGGCATACTGTATCATCTAACACTTATGAACTACACGTGGCCTGATTCCTTTATAGCCAAGGACATGTAGGCTGCTCAGATACCATGGCTCGGTCACATTCCCCATTTTCTTTTAGTTTTAGTCCCTCCAAATAAGGATCGGGTCAAAAAACCTATCTGGTCATTCTTTGTCTGAAAAACTCTTCGCGTTTCCAGACAATGAGGGGCGACTGTTGATATGTGATTTTTGATCCTCCCTAAAATTTTTTATACTTTAGCATGTAAATATTTAGTTTAGATATAATATCGCTATTTTAACTAATTTTGACTCTTTGACTTTATTTTATCACAAAAAATAAAAATCATACAAAATATTTTCCTTTATTGTAGCTAATAGATATTTTATGTAGTTGCTTTTAGTTTATCTTACTTTCCGTGAAATTAAAAAAAAATATTAATATAGTTTTGACAAAAGATAGAAAAATTTCACAAAAATACACTATATAAAAGGAAGAGATTTGAAGATTAAAAAGAAAGTTCCTCTACTCTTTATAGGTGGACCCCTCACAAATGGACAAAATTGGTTAGAAAACTCCTTGCACAATTTAATTTTACAAAGCCACTCAATAGAAGGAGAATAATAGATATAATGCACAATTCACTTGCATATGGATAGGGACCACTCACCTAACACACTTGGAGAGGGACCACTCACCTAACACACTAACATATTCTTCTTTCCACTCACCCACTCTCTCTCATTTTTTGAGTTATATAACTCTCACACACAACGGAAGAACGAAGAGAGCTTTTTTAACGCGGACCCCCCGCCCCCCTTGTATTGTCATCGGGCTCTCTCATCTTCAACAAAAAACAATCAGACTCACCTTCCACATAGGAAAAAAAAACTCAGCCGTTATCCATTTTTCAATGAGCTGCAACACACAGACGCAACAGAGATAACAAACTTAAAAAAAATAAAAACAAAATAAAAACGAAAAAAAGAAGAAGAACAAAACAGAGGAAAGAACAGGCGTAATTGAGCTCATATTTTGGGTTTTACTCTTTGGGTTATGAGTGGCTATGAGTGAAGGTGAAGACGCTTTGTTCTCTTTCAGTTGTTTGCTCTTTGTAATTTCCTCCTTGCCACTATTATTTCCTCCAAGTACTGTGTCATTGAAACCCAGATGAGAATTGGCTAATTTCATTGTAAAACCATCTGAGCAATTCGAGTCAGTAAGGTCTTTCCGTCGAGGTGCAGTTCCTGTTTCCGGAAGTTCCAGTCAAGGTCGTCATTTGGCGTTGTTTGCTTGGTTCAAATCTGCATATTGATTTATATTAGTGTTTCCTTATTTCTTTTATTTTTATTTTTACTGCTTCGTCGTGATTCGCTATGTCATATCCTGGAATTAGGCCATTTTCTTGGATGGAAGACGTTTACTTTAAATAACTTCAATCTTGATACAAGTGCTTTGCTAATATTTTTAATATGTTTATTTAAAAGTGTACTACAATTTTAATTTGTGGAAAATATTGTACTAGTTACTTATGTCCAGGTTTTCAGTTTCAAAATGATAATTGATACCACTAGATTCGTTTGGCTTCATTATTTAATGTTTGGCCTTGAGAGTACGATCCAATTTGGAAAATTATTTGAGGTCTTAACTGCTGGATCTCATCTTAGCGTTTACAACAACAACAACAACCCAGTATAATCCCACTTAGTGGGGTCTGGGGAGGGTAATCTGTACGCAGACCTTACCCCTACCCTGGGGTAGAGAGGATGTTTCCAAATAGACCCTAGGCATCCTTCCCTCCAAGAGCTTCCCACCTTACTCTTGGGGAGACTCGAACTCACAACCTCTCGGTTGGAAGTGGGGGTTGCTTGCCATCTGTTGCCTATAAATATTGGAAACGAATTTTCTTACTCATCAAAGCAGCCAGTACTTATGAATCCTTGAACACCCTTTTAAAATGGAATTGAGGTGCGCCGGGCCAAATAAAATCTCAAAACTCATGCCCCTCACTTAATTAATTTTAAAATACTTAGATTTCGGGACGGACCAATTAGCGAATTTCACGGCCTTTTCCCAAAAATAATAACGCGTTAGTATCTTTAGGCGCGCCTTCTTAAATAATATTACCTCCCTAAACTCGGGTGCACATTTATGTGACCTAAATCTAAATCTCAACGGAGTCAAAATACGTCAATAACCACGGGTACATTTATGTGACATGGTTCGAGACGTGTTTTCACGATGTTGCAATTCTCTTTAAAATAATACTAAAAGCGGTTTAAATTAAAAACACATAAGTTAAAACATGTATTAAAAATCATTTTTTAGCCAAATATAATAATTTAAGCGACCGTGCTAGAACCACGGGATCCGGGGGGTGTCTAACACCTTCCCTCGGGTCAACAGAATTCCTTATTCAGAATTTCTGGTTCGCAGACTTCACTTGGAAAGTTGAAAATTTCCTCGATTTGGGATTCAAGATAAACCGGTGACTTGGGACACCAAAAGCCAAACATTTCCCAAGTGGCGACTCTGAAATAAATAAATAATTCCATTTCGAATAATTTCACTTAAATTGAAAAAACTCCCTTGTACACTATCCCTCGGGGTAGGTGCGTAAAAAGGAGGTGTGACAACCTTCGTAAAAAGATTTTTTTCACCTGTCATGTGACTGGAACACGCACTATCTATGTACCATTTTCCTTTGCGACTTATTCTGTGGTGTTCCTGCAATACATAATAATTACTTTCTTTTAGGTACCCAAGATTTCTTGGGTCCTGGAGAGTTAGTGTTACTGGATTCAGAAGTTTTAGGTTTCCAAACCCATCCAGACATATGATGTTTATGAAATTGAAAACCAGAATATTTATGACCACTTTTGTTACAGAAGTGACAGTTAGCCGCAGATCTATTTTCAGGTCTTCCATAAGCATTGGAACTAGCTATTATGAGATTAGCTGATTCCGTTCCAGTTTACTTGTAAGTCGATTGGTCCGACCGGCTGGTCGATTTAGTTCTGATTGGTTCTTTTCTAGTTGACTTGTACGTCGTCTGGTTTGACCTAACAGAACTGTGACTGGTGGATTTGCGCAAACTGTTAAGCTGCATTTGCAATTCCTCAAACTCTTCTTGAAGTACGTCCTTTTCAATTTCACATACGTCATGTTTGAGTTTCCAGTCTTTGATTTCCATAGTGGGTCTCTTAAGCTCATTCATCATTTTTTAGACCTTTTTAAAGTGGATTCAAGAATGTCCTGCAATTTATTACATCTATCGCAGTCAAAAGATCTTACCTCACTAGTCTCTCTTCTTGCCATAAAATAGTTTTCATCGTCTAAATCATCTTCATCTGTCCAGCATCCTGAAGTTTTGTTGATCTCATTTTCTAGAATTGTCATGAAGCAGAGATTTGCTATTTCTTCATGGTCTGAGTCATCCTCATCGCTCCAGCTTCCAAATGATTTGTTTTTGTTGAATCTTCTAGAGATCTTCTTTTTCAGTTCTGGACACTCCGCTTGGATGTGTCCAAATATCCACATTCGTAGCATTTTCCATCATTCTTATCTTGATCGTTGTATTGTCTAGATCTTCTTGGTGGAAATCTTTCTTTGTATTTCTATATCTTCTCATCAGTCCATCCATGTTTCTAAACATCATAGCAATTTCTTCTTGTAGGGCTTCATAATCATCAATTTCATTTTCAGCCACTTCAGTAGTAGTTTTGAATGCAATAATTTTCTTTTTCTCCTCTTGATTTGTGTTTTTCAGGTGTGTTCTTTCAAAAGCAATGAGCTCTCCTTGAAGTTTTATCATATGATAACTTGTTAAGATCTTGCAATTCCAGGGTAACCACTTTGGTCTGCCAAGTGGTTGGTAGACTTCTGAGAATTTTCCTAACCTGATCGCCACTGGTGTAAGGTTTGCCAAAAGCTTTCAAGTCGCTGATTATCTTACTAAACCTAGCAAACATTTCTTCGATGGATTCTCCTTCCTTCATTGAGAGTAGTTCATAGCCGTGAACTAGCATATTGATGTGGGTTTACTTTACTTTGTTGGTACCTTCATAGGTAACCTCAAGTTTGTCCCACATCTCTTTGGTTGTATCACAGCTATATATTTTCTCATATTCTTCACCACTTATCGCATTGTGAAGAAGATTTCTTGCCTTGTGATTTATTTGGACAACATCCAGTTGTTCTTTTGTGTATGAGTCTATGTCATCAGGGTCAGCGAGTGGTGGAATGCTGGCAGGCAGTGGGTAGTTTCCCTTCTTGATAATTCTCCACACCTTGACGTCGTATGCCTTGGTGAAAATTTCCAATCGAATTTTCTAGTGGGAGAAATGTTGTCCATTGAAGTAAGGTGGCCTTACTTGTGAAGTTCCTTCATGAAAGAGAGCTCCTATGATAACCTGATTTGCCATGATCTTTTTCTCACAAGCTGTTTAGCAGAAAATAAAAGTGCGAGTCTTGCTCTGATACCAATTGAAAGTACAAAAAACATGTGAATTGTAGATAATTAAAGTTAATCGTTAATAAGTTGACTTAAAACATAAGTAGTCGACTAAATATGGCAATCTTGCCGATATAGTAATGAAAGGTTATAAGCAGAAAGAAAATGCAGAATTTAAAGACACCAGGAATTTTTATATTTATTCGGATTCAATGTGAATCCTAATCCAGTTTCCTTGGGTTGCAAGGGATTTCTCTTCAAGTGAATAAGTTTTCTTTCGAGTATAGATTTGATATATGTCACTTAGTTTCTCTAGCACTCGTTTGATACAATGCCTCACCAGTTGTATGCCCTCTTTCTATCCCTGACTTGTTACACAGCGGATCTATATAGGCTACTATGCTTGTTTGCAGTAGAACGAAGAGAGTTATTTTGGTTTGATCAAAGTATATTAAGGATGGAGTTACACTGCAAATTTATACAAGGACGAATGGTGAAGGCTTGTCAACCCAAGGGTTTTGATCCTTGGAAAGAGTTGGTTCTTTCCAAGAATAAAGAACTATCCATTTCTTCTCTTCTGATCTTTTCCTTCGGCAGATAACGGGTTTGACAGGATTCTTCCTTGATTGTTGGACCTTCTAATCTTGACCACTATCCGAATCTTCTATCTTTAATAGTTCTTCAGTGATTTGATCTGAGTCGTTAATCACAGATTGCGTTGAATCTTTATTCCATTATGGCAGATTTGATTTCCCAAAATTATGGAGCTAATCCTGATTTGCTGATGTAGTACTATTTCTTTCCTTGTACGTCGTAAGTATTTCAGGCAGCTTCCTTTCTGAATAATTTCCTTCCTTGTTCGAATAGCCATTCTAATAGTTCCTTTTTACTTCTTTGAACTCCTGCACATACATATTAATTGCATCATTAAAATATGATCTAACAGTGCGCTGAGCCGAACCAGGGCAAATCATGAGGTGGCAATTTGCATAAAGGTGACTGTTGATGCCCAATACGAGTTGAGGCAAGCCCTTGATCGTGAGAAGAGGATCGAGGAATATGTTCGCTGCTGATCTCGGAGAGAAGTGTTTGAGGAAGCTGGAGCAAGGGCCTTGACTTTTCAGAGGAGTTAGCCTGAGCCAAGGTGGATGAAGGCGATGTCTGGCCACTCCTTGTGGACGCTGCAGAGGCCGTTCTTTTTGACGAAAAGTAGAGGTTCCATCGTTTAGTAAGTTTTTTTCTAGCACGCTGGCCGTGCCTGTAGGCAGAGAATGTTTTTGCATATAATATAACAATTTTTTTAAGGCTTTTGTTCCTTTTGTACCTTTTTCTTGTCGCCGCTCTCGATCGCACATATCAGTTTTGGAGGTAATATCTGAGTTGCACCATGGCTTGATCTTGGATAGGCCCTCCGACTCCCATCTGCCTTTACGGACGAAAGGCGGTGATCCCTCGTGCTTCTAGGCTGGAGCAATTTCATGGGTGCGTGTTCCGAGGATTTGCCTTTTCTGCTAATGGCATATTGATACCGCAGTTTGGGTCATCTCTTCAGGCATATCCGCTGTTTAATTATTCTCGAGTTACACCTTCGGGTGTCTCGAGTCACATCAGGCAAAGCGGGCAAGTTAAAATAACCTTTGACCAGATAGCCCAATGGTCAAAGGGTAACTATTTCGTGGCTTTTTGCCGAGGAGTATCCCAATCAAGCCGGTGCCGGGGTCTCCTTTTCC
The DNA here is from genome assembly GCA_026770625.1 of Nicotiana glauca. Taxonomy (NCBI): domain Eukaryota; kingdom Viridiplantae; phylum Streptophyta; class Magnoliopsida; order Solanales; family Solanaceae; genus Nicotiana; species Nicotiana glauca. The sequence continues at coordinate 40,092 of MU694257.1, read as the reverse complement.
TGGAGGAATTGGCCCAAGCCAGGAGGACAATTGGGGAGCTTGGTTGTGATTTGACGAGGCCATAGAAGACGTATTTTGACAAGCTATTTTCCTTTCGGTGCGGGGCGTAGACTTGTCCATTCTATAATCGCAAGGTCCCTTCAGAGGGAGAGGGCACCCTATGTATTTGATATATATATATATATGAAAAAAAGAGGTTTTTCATTTCTTTGGTACCTTTTTTATTTGGGCGGAGCGAAAGATAGCGGCTTACTTTACTTGCTGGGGCCAAGTTAGAGAGGGCCTTTGATTGCGTAGATAGTAGCGGGGAATATGCAGATAGGGGGATTCCCATGGCGATTCAGGCCAGTGGCTTGGATCTTATTGAGTTTGGATGCGCCAAGGGAGTGGAGTTTGATACCGAGTTCCTGATATGTTCAGGTTCACTCTCTGACTCATGTCATGGCTCGAGCTTCGATTGGTCTTCCACTTTATTCCTGTATGTATGGGAGGGGGGTGATGACTCCTCGTGTTTCTGGACTGAAGCAGCTTTGAAGGCGACCGGCCCGGAGTTTTGCCTCGGCTATTGTCGTGCTTTTTGGGTATTGGTTGAATTGCCTTTAAATTTGGTCTCTGAGTCGGGATCGTGACTCGGGCTTATCCTTCCTTCGAGCACGTTTGGGCTGGCGATAATGATTTTTCATTCTCTGCCTTTTGGCATTTGGTGATTTTCTTGGAGCTAGTCTCCGAGTTAGGAGATAATAGTTTTCGTGTCGTACCTCCAGGTGTGCTATAATCCTTGGGTCCAGTCTCTGAATTGTGTCGTGATTCGAGTTGCGATTAACCTTTGACCCTTTTGGAGGTTTTGGTTTGTGATAGTGCCCTTTGCTTCCTGCCCTTAGGCGTTTGATGATCTTCTGGGTCCAGTCTCTGAGTCGCGTTGCGATTCGAGCTATAACTGACCCTTGAATCTTATTTGAGTTTTTGACCAGTGGTGGCAGCCTTTTTGTTGCTTGGTCATCGAGATCTTTCAGTATGAGGTCCAGAGGTTTTGCTTGGCCGGCAATAATGGCGCTTATGTTGTTTGGTCATAGAGACTTTTCAATGTAGGGCCCGGACGCTTGCTTAGCCGGCAACAATGGCACTTACGCTGTTTGGTCGTAGATACCCTTTGATATGAGTCCCGGAGGCTTTGCTTTGTTTAACTATGTTGGATTCGATGAATCGGGTTACGATTCGAGCTCTTTTTAATCCTCAAGTGGTCAATTTTCAACTTGATGGTCGTAGAGACCTTTCGGTGTGAGGCCCGGAGGCTTTGCTTAGCCGGCGACAATGGCACTTACATTGTTTGATGTGAGGCCCAGAGGCTTTTGTAGGCTTTGTCTCCTATTGTTAAGGTCTTATTGATTATTTTTCCTGACCCATCGTTGGTTCTAAAAGAACCTCGATTTCAAGTCGTAATCGGCATTGTTTTGAGCACCTCGGAAGGTTCATAGCCCTTAGGTCAAGTAGATCGATGCTTTTTTTATTTTTTGAGTCGACATGGCCGGGACTCATTTTTTGCCTATTGAAAGAAGCCTATGCTTTAACCGGTTCTTTCCGAAGTAGATTCAGAGGATTTTTTAGCAACAATCAGGCGTCTTCGAGTCGCATTTTTTAGGATGTAGCAGCCGTTTTGACCGTAGTCGTGTGCATTTGGCCAGGGCCATTTTTGATCCTGAGAGGCAGTTTTAGGTGTCGACACCGAGGGTACGCCCTTTAGGGATTCTTACAAAGTGTAGCCTAAACTGCAGGATTTTTCATACCTGTTGAGGTCTTACAATTTTGCCATGCCTGTTGTGGTCTTATAGTTTTGGCATGCTTGTTGAGGTCTTACAGTTTTGCCATGCCTGGTGAGGTCTTACAGTTTATGGAGAATAGATCTGGTTTTGCCGAGGCTGCTCGTTAGGGTCTTACAAATTTGAATTTTTTAGTGCGTGGTGATTGGCGACAGTATCCGAGTCGTCGAGTTTGCTTGAAGACAACTTTTCATGGAACTATTTCTGGGGGCTTGGTGATCCCGGAGTTGTTTTTCGGGGGCTTGGTGAGCCCGCAGTTTTGACCCTGGGGTCGTCCGGATGTTGGACTTCCTAATTGTCCGAGTATCTCGGGATGTATTTCGTGGAGATGCCCCCATCGGGGGCATGCTGTGATTTGTTTCTTTTTGCAAAGCAAGGCGTTGGAGATATGCTCTGATTTATGATGCGATATATTTGTTGTCGAGTTGGCTCGACCAGTTTTTAGGCCAATTCGGGCTATTTTGCTGGTTCTCACATTGCTTCATTTTTGTTTAGGAGCCTTTCTTTTCTCCTAAAAGAAGGGGGTGTTTCTTGATTGCCTGATATAATAATACATGTTCTTGTCTTAACGAGCTTTGGCTAATTTACCCTTTGGCCTGATACATCATTTCCCCATATGGATCTTTATTCAGCACTCATCTGAGTCTAGTGGATTTCAAGAGGGATGCTCCCAACCGCTTTGGGGGTTCGCCGTAAAGATAGCTTCAAGCGATTTGTGTGGAGTTTTATCACTTGGTGGCTTCACGGGCGTTGCCTCATTAAAAACTTTGCCAGTACAAACACATCTTCTTTTTGGGTTAAAAAACTCGGTCTACGGAAAAGAGTGCAACTGGCGCACCTTTATTAGGAGTCCTCAAGGCTTTCAGGCAGTGCCTGCACGAGGGTTAATTTCTATTTTGAAATAAAATAAAAGAAACAGAGGTACCTTGAGATGGGATACTTCTGGGTGCTGACTTGCTTTGATAGTCCGAGGTCGAGCATGCGATGTGGGTTTATCTTTGCGTTTTGTAAGACTTGCCCGGGGTTGAGCCTTTATTCGCCCGTGGGTTTATTCGGGGGCGGAGTCAAGGGGACCGAGAGTGCATCGTGTATTGCGAACATTTCTCTCGTCGCGTGCTGCTTTCCATGGATGGTTTTGACCCCGTCCTTTGTCGGATATTTCATTATCTGATGGAGAGTGGACGTTACTGCTCTCATGCAATGTATCCATGGTCGTCCGAACAAGGCGTTGTACCTCATGTCCCCTTCGATGACGTGGAACTTGGTATGTTAGGTTACGCCAGCCGCGGTGATGGGTATGATGATCTCTCCTTTCATTGTTTCGATCGCCATGTTGAACCTGTTGAGGACTCGAGTGGCAGGTATGATTTGTTCAATTAAACCAAGTTGTTCTATTACCCTTGACCTGATAATATTGGCCGAGCTACCTGGATCCACAAGTACACGTTTTATCTGGAAAGAATTTAGAAGGAAGGAAATTACCAGAGCGTCGTTGTGGGGCTGAGACAAAGCATCTGTATCTTCTTCATTGAAGGTAAGGGTGTCATCGGGGATGTATCCTCAAGTCCGTTTCTCATTTGTGATAGATATTTTTTTTTCAACATCATGGGCTATTGCGGGGTATCAGCGCCGCTCATGATCATATGGATGACGTGTTGAGGTTCGTTTACTTCATTCTTTTTGGCTGCCTCCCTGTCTCGAAATTGATTTTTGGCCCGATCGCTGAGGAATTCTCAAAGGTGCCCTTTGTTGAGCAGCCGGGCTACCTCTTCTCGTATTTGATGGCAATCCTCGGTCCGGTGGCCGTGTGTGTTGTGGAACTCACACGTCAAGTTGCAATTTCTGTACGAAGGATCCGACTGTATTGGTTTGGGCCATTATATATCTCGGATTTTGCTGATAGCGAACACGATGTCTGATACATCTACGCTGAAATTGTATTCCGATAAGTGAGGTACGTTGACTTGTCCCATGGTTTGGTCAAATTGGTTCATGTTAATGACCCCTCTAGGATATCGTTGTGGGGCAGATTGCACGTTGGGGCGTTCCTTGTGTCTTCGAGGTATGGCTGATACCGTTCTTTGCTTAGCTTCGTCTCTTTTTTTCGGGAATTTGCTTGGGTACACCGAGCTAGAAGGGGCCCCCAGCTGGTCATCCTCTGCCATGATCTTCAATTGATACGGGTTGTGGACGTCCGACCAGGTTACGGCCAGGAATTCGATCAGATTTTGTTTCAATTGTTTCGAAGCCATGGAGCTCTGTTCATTCAGACCTTGGGTGAAGGCCTGCACCGCCCAATCGTCGAAGACTGGTGGCAACTCCATTCGTTCCATCTGGAACCGGGACATGAACTCCCACAACATCTCGTTTTCTCTTTGCTTGACTTTGAAAACATCGGACTTCCTTGTCGCTACTTTAATGGCTTCGACGTGTGCTTTTACAAAAGAGTCTGCTAACATGGCGAATGAGTCTATGGAGTCGGGGGCCAGGATATGGTACCACATCATGGCCCCCTTTGAAAGCGTTTCTCCGAACTTTTTCAATAGTACGGATTCAATCTCGTCACTTTTTATGTCGTTACCTTTACTGCGCAGGTATACGTAGTGACGTGTTCGTTGGGGTCGAATGTGCAGTTGTATTTAGGGAGTTCCGATAATCTAAACTTCTTCGGGATAGGTTTTGGCGCCGATTTTTCGGGGAATGGTCTTTGAATGAATTGCTTTGAATCTAGACCCTTAAGGATCGTAGGGGCGCCAGGGATCTGAGTGACCCTAGAGTTGTAGGTCTCGGCCCTTTTATCGGTGGCTGTGATCATTTTCTCTCCCGATTCGATCTTTTTGGTGAGGTCCTCGAGTAATTTTACGATAGCGGGGTCATCCACCGACTCGTTGTTGCTTGACTTTTTGAGTACCCACTCTGAGGGGGGAGTTGTATCTAGTGCCACTGTACTGGGGGTTCTTGGGTGGCTCTGTAGCTGAGCGATTGCTAGTTGCTGTGCCTGCAACATTTCAAAGATAACGTGAAGACTAACTTCCTATTCTTCTCGGGCCGGGGTTTTTTGCGCTCCTAATTGGTCACTGCGTCGTACACTTTTGTCGGTGTGAGATGTTTCGTCTACTTACTGAGCGTCCTACGAATCCGCATCTACTGGGATGGTCCGGGAACGCTGTCAAGATTCTGTGGAGGTGCTCTGACGGCCGGAATGGCCACGCCGTTTTCCCTGTGGTCTTCGAGGTCGTTGTTCTCAACCCTATTTATTGAGCCGGACATTTTGACCTGCAATCAAAGAGTTCTCGGGCAAGAAAAAGTATGAAAGATATCGTGTGTTTAAGTGAGAAAACTAGCAAGAAAATAATCATTATTATTTTTAGCCCCACGGTGGGCGCCAAACTATTTACCGTGAAAATGGTAACAACAATTAAATTTATAAATGGGATTCTAAAAATACGCGATCTATTCCCGGGCTAGTTTGAATGGGTGATTAGTGCTAAACTTGAAGTAAAATAATAAAGATCGAGCTAGCCAAAACAATAATCAAACCAGTAAGGGGCATTCCTGAGCTTAGGACAAGTCAATAGATACCTCGGGGCCAAACCTCGAGCCTACCTCGGGCCTATCGAGGGTAGTTTGGGAAGGGAATAACAGATAAATATAAAAGTAACTAAGGCTTTATATGATCAAGTTTGAGTGAAATGTTTGAAGAACAGATTAAGAAACAATAAAATGCTGAATACGATCTCGAGATATAATAGACAAATCGAGAGAATGGCTATCGGTGAATATGACATAAAACCAAAGAGGAATTTAGAGAGAGAGAGAGAATATTATTACTTTCTTTATAAGGCCAACAAGAGATGTTTTACAAGGTGTTGGTGACCCTCCTTTTATAGAAATAAAGGGGGGCATCCAAACTTAATATAACAAACAAATACAATAATAAAAAAAAACAAGATGTGATAGGTTGCATTTCTTTGTAAGAGAACTGGCGTCGAGCTGTTTGGAGAAGTCTCACGAGCCCCAGTCACATCCCTCGGGGAAGATGTTCTCCCATTAGGGTCTTAATCGATACTCGATCTAGGCAAGGCATCGGCTAGGTCTCGAGGGGGAACCGAACCGAGATCCCGTTCCTTCGGGATTTGCTCTTCGAAGCACTATGTCGAGGAAAATTGGTCTCCCGATTCCAATGCATACAACCCTGTACCAAATCTATACCCAATAACCAAGCCTTCCCCGGCTCAAACTATCTAACTGGCGATCGACACCATCCACCATATAATGCCTTATAGGGATCCATCTGGATGCTTGACTAATAGCTGTTGTTGTAGGAAAACTTCGCTAGCGGCAAAAACGGATCCCACGAACCTCCGAAATTGATAACACAAATGCGGAGAATGTCCTCTAATATCTAAATAGTGTGTTCGGACTGCCCGTCTATCTGAGGATGAAATGATGTGCTCAGCTCAACCTACGTGCCCAACTCACGCTACACTGCCATCCAAAAATGCGTGGTAAACTGTGTACCTCGATAAGAAATGATAGACACAAGCAAACCATGAAGACGAACGATCCCGCGAATATAAATCTCTGTCAATCGCTCTAAAGAATCGGTAACTGCCACAGAAATGAAATGCGCTGACTTGGTCAGTCTATCTAGAATAACCCAAACTGCATCGAACTTTCTCTAAGCCCGTGGGAGTCCAACAACAAAATCCATAGTGATATTCTCCCACTTCCACTCAAGAATCTCTATCTTCTGAAGCCAACTACCAGGTCTCTAATGCTCGTACTTTACTTGCTAACAATTAAGACACCAAGCCACATATGCCACTATATCATTCTTCATTCTCCTCCACCAATAATGTTTCTACAAGTCCCGATATATCTTGGTAGCACCCGGATGAATAAGATACCAAGAACGGTGGGCCTTCTCTAGAATCAACTCACGAAGTCCATCCATATTAGGCACACAAACATGAGCCTGCATCCTAAAAACTCCATCATTTCCAACTGTAACCTGCTTGGAATCACCGTGTCGCACTGTATTCCTAAGGACAAGCAAATGAGGGTCATTATATTGTTGCTCCATGATGCACTCAAACAATGAAGACTGAGCGACCGTACAATATAGAACATGACTTGGCTCAGAAACATCCAACCTCACGAACTGATTGTCCAAAGCCTGAATATCTAATGCAAGCGGTCTCTCACCGAATATTTGTTTGGTGTACGAATATTTGGTATATGATACCTATGTGGACTATTTGTTAATTCTTGTGATTGATATGCCTTCAGTGTTCTTGGTTAAGTCTCCTGATATAATGGTGCAAGTAAATAGCAACAAACCAAATGTATGTGTGTGAATATGTTTATGTGGTAAGAGCTGTATAACAAATGATGGAAAGAAGTCATAATTAATAAAATTGAAATAACTGTGGTAATATCATATGTGACTTGTCAAGGGTGATTATCGTTGTGATTTAAATTGTACATGGGTTGTTGTATATGATGGAAATGGTATTGATATTTATGAAAATTCTTGTGAATTGTTGTTGTTGTTGTTGTGTGAAATGTGATTTGTCCGGTGGGATCATGTTGTGCGCTACAACACAAAGTAATAAAGTGTGGGTTGTGGTGATAAGGGTGGCCGAGGTAATAAGGGTGGAAAAAATGATCGAAATCACTATTGAAATCATTGATGTGACGGAAAATGTTGAAAGGGGAAAATGAGAGATTGTGAAACTTGTTTGGCTTTGATTGTTTCTTTCATGTGCATTTGATCGTTGATTCTATTGTTGTTTCTTACTTCTGTGTTATTTGATTTTTCTTGGGGCAAAGTTTATTCATACATACCAGTACAATTCAAATGTACTGACGTCCCTTTTTCCGGGGGTGCTACATTCGTGTTATGATTGTAGGTGGTTCCATAGCAGGTACTCCAGTCCACCGACAGTAGCACTCCTTGCCTGCCCGTCAACTGAATTGGTGAGCCTCTTTCCTCTTGGGGCCCTGCGTGGCTTATGCCGCCTTTCTTCCAAAGTCTTATTTTGATTTCTGTGTAAGGTATAGCCGGAGCCTTGTTACCGGTAAGTATTGTATCACCCTTTTGTATCCTTAGAGGCTCCGTAGACAGGAAACGTGGGTTATGTATTTATGTACTTTGTGTTTGGGCGGTGTAACTTGTAAATCAAGCTAAGTAACCATGTATGTTATGTATGTTTTGTAAAAAGGTGTTTAAATTATAAATGGACATTTCCTTGGATTAATGAGTAATGAAAACACGGGGTAACACGTGGGATAGGAAAAGCACCCAGGTCCGCTTGACTGGGGCTACCCGGTCGAGAGTCGGTCGTGCACCTCGGTTTTGGGGCGGGACACCCTAATCCTCAACTTATGGTAGCTATATCTCAAATCAATCTTTGAAAACAATTTGTCACCCTGAAATTGATTAAATAAGTCATCAATCCTTGACAATGGATAGTTGTTCTTGATGGTGACTTTATTCAACTGCCGATAATCTACGCACATCCTCATCGATCCATCCTTCTTCTTATCAAACAACACGGGCGCACCCTAAGGCGAGACACTAGGTCTAATTACACCCTTATCAAGAAAATCTTGCAACTACTCCTTCAATTCTTTCAACTCTAGCGGGGCCATACGGTATGGGTATATAGAAATCGGCTGAGTGCCCGGAGCCAAATCAATATAGAAGTCGATATCTCTGTCGGGTGGCATCCCTGGCAGGTCTGTAGGAAACAGCTCTAGAAACTCACGAACAACTAGCACATAATCCATAGAACGAATACTAGAATCACATATATAAGCCAAATAAGCTAGACATCCCTTCTCGACTATATGTTCTCGACCATATGTCGATCCTTCACATATGAGATAACCCTATTGGTAAAATGTCCAGGAGTCCCTCTCCACTCTAACCGAGGCAACCTTAACAAGGCTAGGGTCATCGTCTTGGCATGACAATCCAATATAGCACGATAAGGTGACAACCAATCCATACCCAAAATGATATTAAAATCGATCATATCGAGAAGTAGGAAATCTACACTGGACTCCCAATGGTAACCACATACAAACAATAAACGTGATCTACAATGATAACATATCCCACAAGGGTGGACACATACACAGGGGCACTCAAAGAATCACGAGGCACAACCAAATATGAAGCAAAATAGGATGACACGTTGGAATAAGTAGAACTCGAATCAAATAGTACTGAGGCATATCTACTGCAAACTGAAACCGTACCTGTGATAACAGCGTCAGATGACTCAGCCTCAAGATCGGTTGGAAAAGCAGAGCATCATGGCTGGGACCTACCAATCTGGACTATATCTCGAAGACGGGCCCTGGCTCGCTGGTCTCCTACCTCTAGCGGCCTGACCTCCATCTCTAAGGCCGACCTCCACCTCTAGATGTCTGACCCCTACCTCTTACTGGCTGAGCAGGAGGTGAATCACCTAGTGCTGGAGCCATGGCATGAGAACCCTAATGCTGAGAACTGCTCAATGCTCGAGGGCAAAACCTAACAATGTGCCTCGGATCACCACAAGTATAATAAGACCTCGGTTGCTATGACTACTGACCCTAAAACTAACCCTATCATCCTGAGTTACCACCCTAAAAGCTCATGAGCAGAGGTGCACTAATCGGAGCTGGTGGTGCATTGTAGGCTAGCTGATCGAAATAATGCCTATGAGGGTCACAACTACCTGAACCACCATGAGAAGCCTGGAGTGCTAAATGAAATAGCCTGGGAGAATGGCCTTTACCAAAAGCACCCCTACCTCCAGATGAGGCACCACTGAATCCAATACAATGACGAGGCCTCTTTTCGGATCCCTGACCACTCCCTAAGCTAGAACCATCTCAACTCGCCTTGCAACATTGGCAGCCATCTGAAAAGAAATCTCACTCCCAGTCTATTTAGCCATCTTCAGCTTGATAGGATGAGAAAGTCCCTCAATAAACCTCCTTACCATCTCTATCTGGGTAGGAAGCAGAAGAATAACATGACGAGCTAGATCCACAAATTGAGTCTCGCACTGAGTAACAAACATAGAATCCCACAGCAGACGCTCGAACTACCTATGATAGTATTTTCTCTAAGTGATCGGAAGGAAATTCTCAAGAAATAGCTGAGAGAACTGGTCCCAAGTAAGAGCCGACGACCTAGCTTGTCTGGTCAATACAAAATCCCTCCACCATTTCTTGGCAGAACCCGATAAATAAAATGCAGCAAAGTCGACCCCATTGGTCTCCACTATCCCCATGTTTTGTAACACCTCATAACAACTGTCCATATAGTCTTGGGGATCTTCTGAAGATGTACCGCTGAAGTGAATTGGAAAAATCTTGGTAAACCTATCCAATCTCTACAAATCCTCAAAAGACATAGTTGATTCATCACCGAAATGTGCCGCAACACCCGGCTGAACTACCCAAACGTGCTGAGCTGCTGGAGTCTGAAACTGGGGAGCCATCTGCTCTAGAGTGTGAGTAGCGGGAGTCTGTGCTCATCCCCAAGCCTGAGAGATGACTGGTGTTATAGGAAATGCGATGGTCTGTGCCACAGTCTCCGTGAGGCCCACTAAATAGATCAAAGCATGATGAAGTATCTGGGTGGAGATGAAACCCTCTGGGACCTAAGTTGGTCCTACTAGAATGGTCAGGGCTGGAGCCTCCTCATCAAACTCCACCTGAGGCTCTGCCACTGGTGCTGCTACTTGAGCTCTAGGCTGAGTCCTGCCCCTGCCTCGACCTTTGGCATGGCCTCGTCCCTGTCCTCTTCCCCTCGTAGGAGCTTCCACTAGGGGCTCTGGCTACTGCTCAGCTAAAGATACGGTATGTATTCTCGCCATCTGTGAAAGAACAAGAGTAGAAGAGTTCGATTAGCATTGAGAGAACAAAATCGCACGATAGAGAAAAATAGAAGTGAACTTGTTCCTAAACTTTGTAGCCTTTGACAGATAAGTACATACGTCTCCAAACGAATCCCCCAGACTCTATTAAGCCTGCTCATGAATTGTGAGACCTAGGAAACCTAGTGCTCTGACACCAACTTGTCACGACCCTAAATTCCCACCGTTGGGACCGTGATGGTGCCTAACATTTCACTTGTTAGGCAAGCCAAAGTTAGATAATCATTAAGCCAATTCTTATACATTTCAGTAATTAACAGCAAATAAACTATAACAAGTTAAAGTGAAAGCGGAAATTTATAATAGCCTCTATATATGTACTACCACCCAGATCTAGAGTCACAATTCACGAACATTCAAGGATTTACTACAAGTACAAGTCTGAAAGAAATACAAATGTTTGAAACGATAGAAACAATAAAGTAGAAGAGATAGACAGGGACATCAAGGTCTGTGAATGCCGACAGATCTATCTTGAGTCTTCGGTGGTCCGGTCCGAGATGCTAAGACTCTCGATGAACTGGGACCAAAATACGAACAAATGCAGTATCGTATCAGCACAACCGACCCCATGTACTGGTAAGTATTGAGCCTAACCTCAACGAAGTAGTGACGAGGCTAAGACAAGACACATACATAATAAACATGTGCAATTTAACTGTATGTGTACAAAATAACAGTAAGTAAAAGATAGACATATAAAATTGGGAAGGAGACATGCTGATCGGATTACAAGATAGAGAATCACAGCAGTAAAGAAATCTTGATCAACCAATATTCCTTGAACCAATAATAATAAGTTAACACCGTAAAGGAAAATGCACGGCATCACTCTTTGTGCTTTTACTCTCAACCTTACCAGGTAATCAATAGAAATGACACGACATCACCCTTTCGTACGTTAAGTCTCATAACATGGCACGACATCATCATTCGCTGATTAACACTCACAATATGACACGAAATCACCCTTCGTGCATTAACAGTCACAACATGGCACTACATCACCCTCCATGCATTAACACTCTCCCTAACCACACATCAATGAACAAGTAAAATCAGGGAGATACAATCAATAAGTTTAAGCATTACTCCAACAAGAGTCCCACAATATCAACTCGCGATCCATAATCAATTATTACCAAAGCTCATAATCATTCTAATAATGATCAATTTAACAATCAGTGAGTCTAAGCATGTATAATATGGTCAAGGAAAGCAACAAATTACAAAGAATAAGTCTCCCCTGCATGCTATAGCCCGACAACAACGCATAGGTACTTGTCACCTAACATATACATTGTACCCAACATAAAACACGTAGTAAATAGACAAATAAGACACATTCCCTCAACTTAAGGTTAACCAGGACACTTACCTCACTCTAAAGACCAAACTCAAAGCTCAGTCACCGCTTTGCCTTTCAAACAAGCCTTCAAACCAATAGAATCTAGAAATTTACCAACCAAAAGATTAAAATTAAGCCATAAAAACTACCCACAATTGTAAAGAATTCAATTTAGGTCATTATTGAAAAGGTCAACACATAGGCCCCGCTTGGTCCAAACCAGAAACACAGACCAAAACTTGATTACCCATTCACCCCGAGCCCGTTTATGTGAAATTGTTTTGAAAAAGAAATGATATTTGGAAAATTGCATAGGGTTTCTTATTTTAAAAGTTTTGAAAAATGAGCAAAAATCCCGTCTAAGTCAAGTTTTACTAGTTGTAGATGTTGCAAATGCGATAAATGCTTCGCAAATGCGAACCTCCCACATTTCTGCTGCCTTCGCAAATGAGAATCTTTTATTACAAATATGAACATGGACCTTCACAATTGAGACCCTATGATCGCATTTGTGATCAATGCCATTCCCAGACTTGCTTCACAAATGCGAAGTATCTTTCGCAAATGCGAAGTATCTTTCGCAAATGCGAAAATTGTTGGCCAAGTTTCTCTTCGCATTTGCGAGGAGAAGCTAGCAAATGTGAACCCCTGAGAGGTCGCAATTGCGATGCCTGATCTCATGAGGCCTGCAACAATATTAGATACACCAACAATTCTTCCAAGTCTAATGTCATTCTGTAGCCTATCTGAAACTCACCTAAGCCCTTGGGGCTATAAACCAAAAGTGCACACTAGTCTAAAAACATCATACGAACTTGATCGCATGATCAAATCACTAAAATAATACCTAGAGCTACGAATTAAACACCAAATCAAATAAAAATTTTAAGAAGACTTTGAAACTTCTAAGTTCTCAATAGGACGTCCGAATCACGTCAAACTAATTTCATTTCTCACCAAATATCACAGATAAGTCATAATGTGGTGTTGGACCTATATCGAGTTCCGAAACCAAAATACAGACCTGATATCCAAAAAGTCAATCTGTGGTAAAAAACTTCAAATTAATTAAGCCTTTAACTTTCAAATTTTGATAAAGTCTGATATCTCGGGCTAGGGACTTTGAATTTTTATTCTGAGCATACGCCCAAGTCCAAATCATGATATAGACCTACCGGGACTGTCAGAACACGAATTCGGGTCCGTTTACCAAAGTTGTCCAAATCACATTTTGAACAAAAATGTTGACCAAAGTCAACTCAAATAAATTTTTTAGGCAAAATTTCTTATTTTTATCAACTTTCAACATAGAAGGTTTCAAGAAATATGCCCGGACTGTGCACGCAAATTGAAGAGGGATAAAATGAGGTTTTTAAAGCTTAAAAGCACATAATAGGGTTCTAAAAAATAAGATGACCATTCAGGTCATCACAACCTTTTTAGTTCTTTCAACGCCTGTTGGCATTTCGGGGTCTATTCAAAATTGTTCTTCTTTTTCAGGAGTTAAAAGAAGTGATGAAACTTTTTTGTGGATTTCGAGATAAACTTGCTTAGAGTCGCTTGACTTTCGGTCAGTATCTATACTTCCTTCACACTCAATAATTGATTCGAAATCTGCTCGATAGCTTTAATTTTATCGGGATTTACCTCGATCCCTCTTTATGAGACCAGGAACCCCTACAACTTACCGGAACCAACCCCGAATGCGATATCTCCGGGTTGAGCTTCATGTTATGCCTCCTCCAAACTTCAAAATTTTCTTGAAGATGTTTTAAAGGATATCCTATATTCAAAGACTTGACTAACATGTCATCAATGTATACTTACATTGTTTTGTCTATCTGATTATGAAATGTTTTCGTATCGAGCCTCTGATAAGTGGTTTCGGAATTCTTGAGCACAAAAGGCATCACATTTTAGCGATATGGGCCAAATCTCATTATGAAAGAATTTTTTTACTGATCCTCTAGGTTCATCTTGATCTGATTGTAACCATAGTAAGCATCAAGGAAACTAATTAGGTCTTGCCTAGCCGTAACATCAATCATTTGATCAATGTTCGACAATGGGAATGAGTCTTTAGGGCACGTCTTATTTAAATCCTTGTAGTCTAAGCATATTCTAAACTTGTTATTTTTTTGGTAACACAACTACATTGGCTAACAATTCCAGATATTTTACCTCCTGTATCGATCCAATATTGAGTAATTAAGTTACCTCTTCTTTAACAAACATGTTCCTGACCTCTGCTATCGGGATTTTCTTTTACCTTACTGGTGGGAAATCTAGATCTAGAATAATCTTGTGAACTGCAACCTCTAATGGGATACTTGTCATATCCGAATACAACGATGCAAATCAAACATTAGCTTTAAATTTTTTTATAAATTCTAACCCGAGATAGGGATTTAACCATGTTCCCTAATGAAACTTCCTTTCCAAAAACTTTTCGAACAAGGCCACTTGTCGAGTTCTTCTGCGGTCAACTTGGTCGTATCCGTCTCCTCTGGTACCTAGAAATATCACGGAACCTAATGGGATTCCGATGACTCCTTGCCTATATCGTCTTCATTCGAAAAGGGAGAAGGCATTGACTTTATTTTGTGTATCCACAGTATTCCGAGTATTACATTGTAACCCATATTGCCATCTACTACTTCAAATAGATTGGTTTTTATTATTCCTTCAATGTGTTTGGTAGCAAAATCTCTCCTCGGGTTGTCACACTTGTCAAGTTGAAGCCAACTAAAAGTTTTGTCGTCGGAATAGTGTTCTCGGTCAACATCGCTTGCTTCAGAACTCTCCATTGGATAATGTTGGCTGAACTTCCTAGATTAACCAAAACACGCTTAATTTTGAAATTTAAAACATTGAGAGAGATTACCAAAGCGTCGTTATGTGGCAGAAGAAGTCCGTCTGCATCATCCCATATGAAGGTGATATCATCTTCTGCTACTTCCCAGAGTCTCTTGTTATGTGTCATTGATATCTTTCTTTTCTTTGCCACGAAAAAGGTTACACCATTAAATTTGTTTCCTTCTAAGATCATGTTGATAGTCATCCGAGATAACCCTGCAGCAACCTTCAAAGGATCTGCATTGTCACGGCTTCGACCATTAAAATCTCCCTAAGATGGCCATTTTTCAACAACGATGCAACCTCTTCGCGAAGATGTTCGAAATCCCCGATTCTATGGTTGTGAGTCTCATGGTATTCACACCAAAAACTAGGATCCCTTTATCTAGGATCTGATCGGATCGGCTTTGGGAACTGTGCTTCTTTGATATTTCTTATTAATGACACTAACTCTACCAAGATGATATTAAATTTGTAATTTGATAAGTTGGGATTTGCACAGTCTCGGGCCCTTGGCACCTCCTTCTTCCAAAACACCCAAATGTTTCGGCCACGATCGACTCCTATATAAGGAGCAAACCTATCTGATGACTGAAACCCTTTGTTGTTATGCCCATTGATCCTCTCATACGGTATAAAATGGCCTCTAGATAACCACCGATCTGCATAAAAATTGCTCTTAAACTTGTCCTAGTTTTTTTCTTGATCCCGCACCTTGGTCGATGCCGAAGATCATCTTCTATCCTTATTTCTAACTCATAACGTTTATGGTTATTTGCCCATGTGGTTGCCTGAAACTTGAACAGGCTTTCCTTCATTTTTAGGGAGGCATAAGAACTTAGTGGATTTACACCCTTTGTGAATGCCTCCACTGCCCACTCATCTGGAAGCGTCGGTAGTAGCATCCTTTCTTTCTGTAACTGGATCACATATTCTTGCAGTAACTTGGATTTGCATGTGTATTTTTGAATATGTCTGCCTTTCTGGCCTGAACATTTCTTACTCCAGCACAGGCCTTAACGAACGAGTCTGCAAGCATTTCAAAAGAATCAATTCAATGCTCAAGTAATAGGGAGTACCATGTCAGGGATCCCTTTGTGAGGGTTTCACCAAACTTTTTCAATAGAACCAATTCGATCTCATATTGAGCCAAATAAATTCCTTCCACTGTCATGGGGTGAGTTGTAATATGTTCTCGCGGATCTGAAGTCCTATCATATTTTGGTATGTCCGGCATCTTGAATCTCTTCGTAATTAGTTCTGGTGTTGCACTTGGCTTAAACGGAAACTGTGTGTACTTTTTGAATTTAGAACTTTTAGCACCGGTGGTACACCTAGAATTTTGATACATCTAAGTGTGAAACTTTTTTCGCATTCTGATCCATCCATTCGTTCATTTTTTGCATGAACCTCATAAGCTAGGTTTTGAAGGGATCACTCCCATCGTTATTCCCGGATCCGCTTCTGATCCCTCTGGCTTTGTCAAAATCGACTCCGCCCCTTGGGGTGTTGTTATCGATTCTCTGAGCCGTTTGATTTGTAGGAACACTGGGATGGATTAGGCCCCTTCCGTTCACGTTTTTGTAGGGACCCGACAACGCTTGCTTTAATTATGTCAACACCTGATCCTACCTTGAGAGATGATCCATGATTGCTTTCTGTTGCTCTCTCAGGAGTCTAACCTTTTCCACGACATGTTCCTCCTCTGTATCATCGGGAGTTGGTTCCTGGACATGTCGAGGGTGCTGACCTTCTCGAACCGAGGTCATCTGATCCCCTTCATTGCAAGTCTCACTAATTGAGTCATCATGTTAGCACAATTCTTCGTGTGCCTCAACGTCGCATATGTTGTTGACATTATTTGATGCCATGTCTGATCTTTACTAAGGAAAGAAACCAAACTAGTTCATAATAAATGAATGAACCAAAGCAATTACGCAGTTGTCTATGTCCGACGGTGAGTGCCGAACTGTTTACTCATAAAATAATACAGTTAAATTTGTTTTGTGGTTTGTATATAAGTGAGTTGATTTAATACAAAAATGATAAAGAGATAGGATTAAAATTAATATTTAATGATTGAAAATAAAGAAGATAACAAGCATGACTCCAAACTCAAAGTCTCTGAGAGCTAAAGTGGAAATAATGACCAAGTGAAAAGAAAGCTGTTAAATTGAGAGCGAAATAATAAAGTATAGCCTTTTTCTGTAGAATGTTTCATGTCCCATACAATGGATGTTAATCCTTCTATTTATAGCTCTACCTATAAAACTAAGATCCTAGGATCAAACTCTTCTTCAATGGGAATAAAAGTGTCATTGATAAAAGTGTCTTCAATAGACCAAACCAAAGGGGCCTGTTGCCAAGATGCAGAGATGGTCGATAAGACCTTGGGGTTGGCGTTAGTATCGATCTCGAACTTTCGGGGATAGCCGAGATAGGTTAATAGTTTACATATATAACTAGGTAGGGTTCTTTTGGCCAATATTAAGCTATAGAATGAAGAAAAAATTAAGAAGCAATGAATACGGAGACGGCCTCGGGCCGATGCCAAATGACAAACGAGAAGAATGACCGATGATAAATGACTTTGAGTCAAGGGGAATAAGCAAATTAGAGAAAAGAGAGAGAGAGAAGATATTATTGCACTTGAGTAGGACAATTGGAGCTCTGCTTACAAGGTGTAGGTGACCCCTCCTTTTATAGAATAGGGATGCCCAAACTTAGTACAAAATATGTAGTATGACAAAAGAGAATGAGATGTGACAAGCCATTATCTTTACATCGTATGTGGGCTGGTGTCGAGCCGCTTGGACAGATTTAATCAATCCGCGTGCACTCCTCGGGGGATTCCTTCATTCATTGTGGCCTTAGCCGATGTTTGATCATGGCAGGGCATCGATAGGTTTTGAGGGAAGTGACCAACCTGAGATCCCATGCCTTTAGGGTCACTCTCTGAAGCATCATGTCGGGGGGAAATCAGCCCCCCGATTTTCACCCCACACAGATAGTCTCCTTGTTTCTTAGAGGGAAGTGATAAGAAACGTTATAGACATATCATTTCCTGATCTCCTGTAGCGGTTTCATGGCAATGGTGCAGCTTTCTTTTGATAGGTATCGAGATATTTTGCCTTTTCGTTCCTTCGGGATCACCTGAAATACTACGATCCTTCATTCTTTGGAGTCATGTCATTGCTATTTGTTCAGCGTTTATGAACACATTGATTGCGCCTGCCGTTACATTTTTCGGGGGCGGTAATGGCGCTGTAGGTTTCTTTTCCCTCCCTATAAATGGGGCTTCTTGCGGCTGGCTTTTTTACTAAAACTCCCTTCGATACCTATCTCTCCTTCCTTTCTTGCTATCTTGAATTTCTACCATCTTGCCGTGTTTGAGGCCCCAGTTAACACAGGCTTCCCTCAACAGGAAAAAAGCAAGCTCTGACCACATCGGCTCCAAATCGCAAGAGCATCGATCTACTCGACCTACGAGCTATGAACCTTACGAGGTGCTCAAAATATCGCCGGCAACGACTTGAAATCGAGGTTCTTCTAGTACCGATAACGGGTCAAGCAAGAATAATCTAAAAGACTTTAACGAGCGAAAACAAATCCTACAAAAAAGCCCACGGGCAAAAACAGCATAAGAGCCATCGTCGCCAGCTAAGCAAGCCTACCGGCCTCATATGGAAATGTCTCTACGACCAAACAACGTAAGAGCCATTGTCGCCAACTTGAAAATTGACAACTTGAGGATTAAAATGAGCTTGAATCATAACCTGATTCGGAGGTCGAAACCAAAATAGTTAACTATGCAAGCCTCTGAGCCACATAATAAAAGGTCTCAATGACTAAACGACATAAACATCACTATCGCCAGCCGTAATCTCAAGGAAATTCAAGGGTCGATTACAGCTCGAATCACAACGCGACTCGGAGACTTGACCCGAAAACTGCAATATGCCTAAGGGCACGGTATAAGTGCCACTATCACCGGCCAGAAGCTTAAGGGTTGATTACACCTCAAATCGCAACACTACTCGGAGACTGGACCCAAAAATTGCAATATGCCTAAGGGCACGACTCAAATGATACCATCGTCAGCCGATTAAATCTTCGGGCCACGCGCCCGCGAGGTCACTTCAACCCCGAGCAAAAAAGGCCATCATTATCCTCCCAAGGGGGCGAAAAACAATTGAGGGTCATTTGAAGCTCGAGTCACAATGCGACTCGGGGACTGGACCCAAAATAGCTAGAACGGCAAAAATCCCAAGGGAAAAATATGAAAATTAATACTACCTGCCCGCACAGGCACAAAAAATTCAAGGACAAGAAGGCTCGAGTCGGAGCCCGACTCGGAGACTAAGCCTAAACAGCCAGGTCAAGCACGGAGGCCCCGGCACCTACCCGCGCCAAGGATCATATTTAAGAGCCCCAGGGCATGTCCGATCGGTTCCAGATCTATGAGGACCTCGCCAAACACCAAAACCAGTATGCCCAATCGAAAGCAACGACAAAAAAAGGTATAGGAAAATAAAGCTTCAAATTTCTTCTTATGTGTTACATGCACGGAAAAGCACATTCTTCACCTACAGGCATGCCCTACGTATAACAGAGACAAAGCAACAAAACGGCAAAATCTACACTCTATGCTAAAGGGCTACAGCTTGTCAAATTCTCCCTCTGCAACGTTAACAAGAAGTGACCGAGCGTCACGCTCGTCCGCCCTTGCTCGAGCCAATTCCTATGAGAGAATGAAGCCCCTCGCACTAACCTCCTCGAGTACCTCTCTCCGTGATTTATAGCGAACATATTCCTCGATCATGTTCTCCCGATCGAGGGCTCGCTTCAGCTCAGCTTGGGCATCAGCAGCATCTTTCATACGAATCGCCATCTCACGATCAGCCTTGGTTCAGCTTAACGTCGCTTCTGCCTGGGCATCAATTATCTCGGCTATGACCTTCGAGAGATCAGATTCAAGTTTCTCAATCATATCCGCTTGAACTTTGGCATTGTCCCGAGTGAAGCTGAGTTGGACTTCGAAGGAAGGGACCTTAGCCGAGACGCTCATCTACTCTAAAGCTCGAGCTTGCACTTGGGCCCTTAGCTCCTCGCAAGCAGCTCTGACACGGTTTACGTCGCCTTTGAGGTACTGCAAGGCATCCGCCTTTTTTTGAAACTAATACGGCAAGAGGAAATTAGCCTTAAGGTTAGAAAGGAGCAAAGCACGTACGACAGGAAATTACTTGCCCCATCAAATAGCTCTCATAATTTGAGCTTCGGTATGCCTTGTATCACCAATACTGCAGCTCAACTTCCTTCTCCTTGCAAAGGAGCCTAAGGGATTCGACATCATCCAGAATTTTTTGGAGCTTGGTCCCTTGACGGAGCGGCTCAGACCAAAGCCTATCATAGGCCTGCACAAGAAAGGTTCAATAGAAGGAGGAGGACACGGGATACAAGGAAACAATGCATAAACTCACCACAAAGTGAAGCCAACGGATTTCCTTGAAATCAGAACACACTCCTGGTTATCCTGCCCCTGCGACCCCAGAAGAACTGACCTCGAGCACGGCACGTTCGCTCGAAGAAATCTTTGGCCGGGAATCAGGACCTCCGGGAGCAGCGGACTCGAGCGATGCCCCGTTCTCGAAAATACGAGCCCGACCAGCACCGCCAAAGGCTTTGTCGCATCACAGGAGATGATCCTCCTTATTGCTATCTTCCTTCGTCCTTGAGGCCAATGATCATTTCCCCTCCTCAAAAAAATGTTGCCTCGCCCCAAGGAACCGCCCGACGATGAATCCAGTACAAATGAGAAGGGAAAATGTTACCTTGGGTATACGAAGGCAAGCAAAGGCAGCATATGCACATACCTTGGTATTGCGCTCCCCATCTGGCACGAAACACAGCTCACCACCTACGCTCGTCGCAGGACGAATGGGTCACCAGCCTCCGGACCCACCCGGGCAGATCATGGACTTTACCCGGCATTCACGAAGTTGCTGCAACAAGAGAGACAACATTATTAGTTAGCTGGTTTTTGCTATATGCGGAATCTGAAAAAGCACCAAGCGCCAAGCGCCTAACTCACGTGCATGATTCCACCCTTTGCAATATGGAACAAACTTCACAGGGATAATATCGGTCGTCCGAATCCGCACAAACCAACTGGTCCAATCTCGATTCCCACTTTCCTTATTATCAACAATGAAGGCGTGGATGAACGACACCTCATAGTTAGTAGGCCTTGATGATGGAATGGCTGATATAGCCTGACAAGATGGTCAAGCGTGAATTCAAGCCCAACCTTCTTCGCGAAGAATCTCATCATTAACACCGTCCGCCAAAATGACAGATGAATCTATGCCATGGTAACCTGATACTTCTAGCAAAAATCAAGCACAGACCTATCAGGGGGGCCAAATGCGAATGGGTATAGGTGCACGCTTAGGAACTTATTAGTAGAGTCTGCAATGTCCTCATTTTGGGAAAGAACCTGCAGTGTTACCCCCTTGCCCTACCCACAGTACCTCCTCTCCATCTCCACGTGTTCCTCTCTTATCAAGGACGCCGTCTGCAGAGCAAAATCCTTTAGCTCCCGAGCGCCGAGAACGACACTCTCCGCTCTTTGCCATGCCGGCTCTGAAGTGATTGCCATGACTATGGTAAAACTAACAAAACAAAGCAAGGGCGAACACTAAAACCTTTTTTCACCTAAAGATATGAGTAACCCTATGCCAAAATGGAAGTACAGCTACCTAAAAATAGTGAAGTCCTGTAAAAAAGCCGAACCTGCCCCACTTATATGCGAGAGGCAGCGACGATTTTCCCGCTTGAGGCAAGCTCTGGGAAGCCCACAGCCTCGATACAAATCAATGGGTCGATACCCGATCCAGAAAACATCCTCCAACGAGAAGTCAATACTCGAGGGGTTGTGCGTATTATCTCCATGCTCGAGGTAGCACTCTACATCAAGAACCCCAGGCCCAAAGAAGTACGGCCTCGGTGAGCTTTAAACGCTGACACTTGATGTGAGGCAAGCACCTGGTCTCATGATCCCCTCTTCCTGAAAAGAGGAATAAACACAGGAAGCTCCAGTCGTGAAAGCTCCACGAAGGCTTAAGAAAGCTCCCAAATACAAGCAAACTCCTCGGTAGAATTCAATCCTATAAATTCTAAAAGGGTTATCTACATCAAGATCAATAGGGGTCACCGGGTGCCCGAAGACCCCAGAATTCGACGCATGATCTACAAACAAATCGGAGGGCCTCGATAGCTCAAACCTACCAGATTAATCCAAGATTGGTTCGAAGTACGACGATAGGTCGGAGAAGGGCCATGCCAATCAGTAGAAGATCAGAATGAACGTTCGCGCTCAAGTCATATATCAGCGGACAAAAAATAAGAGAAGGCATTCAAAGAGCCTCGAAGGGCATCAGAGCATATAGAAACAAAACAAAGTAAGGAAATAAGAAGTCAACAAAGTATATTCTTATTCATAAATATTTGCGTACAACAGCCCCCGAGGGGTCGATACATACAATTACAAAAGCCTATAAGAGTCTACACCTAAAGCGGAGGAACGGTAGGATGTGTATGTGATGAAACTCGGATGCCCATTTGACCTCAAGAATACATCTCCGGTATCAGCATCCTCGGGTGACGTACCCTCGAGCCATATCCTCGAGGGTGACTCCTTCGACCTCCACCTCCCATAGGTTCCCAGCTCAATCCCCCAAGGGATCCCCGCCGGAGAAGATGAAGAAGAGGAGAAGGAAGGAATGCAGAGGAGGTAGAGAAAAAAGACATGGCCTGCTGAAGCCGAAGGTTGAAGATTCGGCAAGCTCCAGCCTCAACAATCGGTAGTGCCACTTTATCCCTTGGGAAAGAAAAAACCCTAGGGATGAAGTGCCACACCAGGCCTGGGTAGGAGAGTGAGCAGCGGTGCATAATCCGAACAGCTGTCTACATAAAGGGAAAACTGGCTCCCCATCCCTCATCACCTCACCCAAGCAACAGCAGCAAGGGCCAGCATACCGGTGGCCATAGTAACAGCGGGACATCATGCTTATGTTCAACAAAGGGAGGCCCCGACAGAAAGCCACGATGCGGTCTAAGGGAACTCCTCCAAACAACCTTGAGATTATAAGCCCCTAACATGTATTTCAAGGGTAAAATAATATGATATGAAGGAAAAGGAAAGCAAGAAAACAAAAGCATTGAGATAGGGAAAATGAAGCCAAGGCATCCCCATTTATAGGGGATTACGATACGGTCATCTAGGCTTTGGAACACTTACCGACGGGTGCAGTTAATGCATCCATGGTGGTACATGTACCTTGGGAAGTAAGAATCATGGAGTGCAATGAATGAAGTCAAAAATCACGAGCCCGTGGATGTCCAATCATCGCGAAGCTTGCGGCTGGGGTTGAATCATCAATATGAAGTCGCCGAAAGGAGCTCAAGTAGTCAAGTGTCAAAATCATTTCCCACCACTTCAGTAAGGGAAACGCGAAGACTATCTATATGCGGAAAAATCAGAAGACTTGACTTCTCGCTATTCAAAAAATTTAGAAGCATAACCCGGGACCCCGAGGGTGGGAGGCCGCGATCGAGTTCTTGACCTCAGGGCTCATCGAAGCCCGACTCAGAGGAAACAAAGAACGAAGCTAGGACAGAGGGCGAAGCCCCCTAGGTACATGGAAAATATCTGACAGGCACGGCCTACTCAGGGCCTATACTGAGGCATCACGTCAAGCCATCCCATCACCGTACTTTGTAATCGATCTCCACATATTTGTAGTCGAGTCTCCCCTCCTATATAAAGGGGACTCACCCTACCTTGTAAGCGACTGGTGTTGCTCCATTTCTCCACAAGTGCAATAATATATATATATATATATATATATATATATATATATCTTTCTTCTAAGTTTTTCATCCTCACTGGCCTAAGGCCACCTTAGTGTTTATCGGTTTCTTATTTGTTCTTTACTACTTTGCTCAATATTTCTATTATAGAGATTTGATTACTCATATCTCCGCCTACTATCCCATTCCGGATTGCCCTCAGTAGCTCGAGCTCGGTTCGAGCCTCAGCCCTGAGGTCCCCGTCGACTGACTTTGCATCCGGGGAACAGACCTCTTTGGTCAGCTACTGCCTCACTTTACCTCGCTTTTTCATCAATATACTCCACGTTCTTAGCACTAACTACTTTAACAACTAGCTCGAGAATAGATTACGTATTTTTAAAATCCTATTTACAAATTTAAGTGTTGTTACCATTTTTATGGTAAAACAAATAGTGTTTCTCCAAATTTTTTCAGTAAGACGGACTCGATATCATAAGTTTTTATGTCGTTGCCTTGTACTGCGCATGTGTAAGCAGTGACGTGTTCATTGGGGTCAGAGGTGCCGTTGTACTTAGGGAGTTTTGGTATTCTAAACTTTTTTAGGATGGGCTTCCGGGCCGCTTCCTCGGGGAACGGCCTTTGAATGAACTTCTTTGAATCCAAACTTTTGAGGACTGGGGGCGCACCTGGATCTGTTCAACCCTTGAGTTGTATGTCTCGACCCTTTTATCATTGGCTGCAATCATTTTCTCTCCTGATTCGATCTTTTTAGTGAGGTCCTCAAACATTTTTATGATGGCGGGATCAGCCACTGACCCATTGTTGCTTTACCTTTTGAGTACTCGCTCATCGAGGGAAGCCATTTCTTGTGCTGATGTGCTGGGGGTTCTCAGATGGCTTTGTAGTTGAGCGATGGTCAGTTTCTGTGCCTACAACATCTCAAAAATAACATGAAGGCTAACTCATGTTCTTCCCGGGCCGGGCTTTTTTGCGTTTCATGTTGGTCGTTGTGCCGTATGCTCCGGTCGGTGTGAGAAGTTTTGTCGACTTGTTGTGCGTCCTGTGAATCTGCGTCTGCTAGGATTGGTCCGGGAGCGATATCAGGATTCCGCGGAGGTGCTCCTGTGGCAGGGATAGCCACGCCATTTTCCCCATGATCTTTGAGGTTGTCATTCTCAACTCTATTTATCGAGCTTGGCATTTTGACCTGAAATCAAAGGATCTTGGACAAGAAAAGTGTGAAAGATAACATGCGTTCGTGTGACGAAACTAGCAAGAAAATAATTACAATTATCTTTAGCCCCGCGGTGGGCGCCAAACTATTTATCGTGAAAATAGTAACAATAATTAAATTTGTAAATAGGATTCTAAAAATACGTGATCTATTCCCGAGCTAGTGGTTAAAGCAATTAGTGCTAAGAACGTGAAGTATAATGATAAAAAAGCAAGTTAAAACGAGGCAGTAACCAAACCGAAGGGGCCTGTTGCCCGGATGCAAAGATGGTCGATGGGACCTCGGGGTTGGCGTTAGTATCGATCTCGAACTGTCTAGGATAGCTGGGGATGGGATAACAGTTAAATATATAACTAGGTAGTGCTCTTTTGCCCAATATTAAGCTATAGAATGAAGAACAAATTAAGAAGCAATGAATACGGTGACGGCCTCGGGCCGATGCCAAGTGATAAACGAGAAGAATGACCGACGATAAATGACTTTGAGTCAAGGGGAATAAGAAAATTAGAGAAAAGAGAGAGAGAAGATATTATTGCACTTGAGTAGGACAATTAGAGCTCTGTTTACAAGGTGTAGGTGACCCCTCCTTTTATAGAAAGGGGACGCCCAAACTTAGTACAAAATACGTAGTATGCCAAAAAAGAATGAGATGTGACAGCCCGATATCTTTACATCGTATGTGGGCTGGCGTCGAGCCGCTTGGACAGATTTGATCGACCCTGGGTGCACTTCTCTGGGGATTCTTTTGTTCATTGGGGCCTTAGCCGATGTTTGATATTGGCGGGGCATAGATAGGTTTCGAAGGAAGCGACCGACCCGAGATCCCGTGCCTCCGGGATCACTCTCCGAAGCATCATGTCGAGGGAAATCAGTCCCCCGGTTTTCACCGAACAAAAATGCTAATATTCTTTGCAACTGCTTCTATTTAAATGCTAGAAAATATCCCCTCATTAAATGCTATCCGATGGCCAACCTTTGAACTTCTATAACCGGCCATGTTCCCTTTGGAATTCGTCTGGTACTGATCACACACATTGCATCTCGTATTAGTCATTTATCGATTCATCTTTTGCCTATCCTCGATTCCACGTGTCCTTTTATCATTCGACCACATGTCATCAGCCGATTTTACTCCATACAAATATATTCATTACCTTGTGGTTTGCTACTCAAGATTACTAGATTACCTTGTGGCTTGCTATTAAAGATGTTTAAACTAATTATTTAGTTTCAATAGAAGCACCATAACAACTTTGGAGTTGGGAGTTTAGGTGTTAATTACCTTTTGGCTTGTTAATGTTTCCATAATTTCAAAGTTTAATGCTTTATTATTTTTAACATATATATATATGTATATATGTGTGTGTGTGTGTGGCAAAATTTTGGTATTTTTACGGTTTATTTTCATAAAATTAAAAACATATCCTAATTTTTCTGTACGATTATTCATATAAAGACCTATATTTTTATGATAAAAGTCCTAATATCAGTTCAGTACGATTCGGTTAAATCGATTGTGTTGATTCTTTAAGATCCATTAACATCCGTATAAAATACATATAAACATAGAATAAGTTCATTCTTATTGTATTACTCATATTTTCACAATTAGCACCCATAATTTATAATTTTTAGCCAGAACCCTAAACCATAGTAGCTAAGATCGTTTTCTCATCTGGGTGTAAGAAAAGATCTCTCCTAAAGGAAATAGAGAAAATTATTGGAAGAAATATTGTAATGGGAACCTGGGAATCAATAAATCTGCCTAGCATATGTTTCATCCGAAATCTCTATTGAAGCCCGCTAAATTTTTTATTGCTATTTTTTGTGAACAAAAATTAAAGGTTAAGCGATAAGAAATGAGGATTAAAACATTTGTGAAGTAAGCCAGGTATGAAATTCTCCTAAACACGGAATTTAAAACAAAAACGACATTATTCAAAGTACGTGATACCTTCAATTTTTAAAGTTCAAAATATTTCAAAGCT
>MU694254.1:0-26130 GCA_026770625.1 Nicotiana glauca | reverse complement strand
CCCCCCCCAAAAAAAAAAGGGTAGGTTTATTTTGTGTCTTGATTATTTGTTTTTAGTTATAGCATTTGTATTGACAGGCATAACTTTCACATGCCTTTTTTCCAGACAAAGATAACAATTAGGGCAAAGCTTTTGTTTTAATGACGTGAACCAAATAGTGACTAAAGTTTTAACAGAAATTTATTCTCCACCATTATAATGTTTAAATCTACTCAAGATTGTAGACCCCTTATTGTGAACTGTGTCAAAGTAAAATGTTGATATCTCTAAATGCCAATAAACATGACCAAAATTGATACTCTGGCACTCTTGACTTTTAAATGTAAGTTGAAAATGTTAATGCTGGTTCATATATCTAAATTAATCGATGACTTACATAACATGTCTGTAAATGCAGATATGCCCCGTTTGTGCAAAAAGGGTCGGGGTGAATTTGGTTGGGCATATTACTCAGCAACATGGGAATATTCTAAAGGTATCCTTCTGTTGATTTTTTATAATTGACTTAACTGGGATTTGAATGTGAAGCCTTTTCTGTATCTCGTTTTGATATTACAGTAGGCAATGTATCAGAAGCTCTTGCTAGAACTATAAAGCATTTCACTTCTGTCTTGATTTACTGCTGGGCTCGACTGTGTAACAGGTACAGCGCAAGAGACGATTTCGAAGGGGTGGATCTAATTCAACTCTTTCTATTTTAAGAAAAGAGCTAAGAGAAGGAAGTCTACAATCCATCCTCAGGGGATCCTCGCACTTGGTTTCTTCTTCCACTACAGATGCTGATCCCTTGTTATCTTCGTTCATTAACAGTTCGGCTTCGGTTGATGAACCTCCTGAAATTCAACCTCTGTCGTCTGCTGAAGCATGTTCAACACAAGATAGCGCTGTTGAGAACTTGTGTGACAGGTATGGCAGCAATTATTACACTTTTGTTATGTCTTATTTATCATTGCTTTTGATGCTGGGAAGTGATGAGAAAGTAAAAGGGGAACAAAGTTCTTAGTAACTATGTTGCTCGGACTCTCTGAAAATTTCGCCGGGTGCGTGTCAGATCCTTCAAATATTTTTGGAGGATCCGACACAGTATTTTGGAGAGTCTGCCAACATAGCTTAGTAATGTAATGCTTCTATGAACATGTGCTCAACCATAGTTGGATTTCTTTTCTTCATGTTTTTCTGACCATAATTCACTGGATTTATTTTCTTCACGTGTCTGGTAATGTTCAAACGCGTGGTTGACTTGCGCATAACTTCTCATTTTCCTTGTCATGGTTGATACATATTTTTACTACCACTATTTTCTTAATGGAAAGTCATTTTAAGCCATATTCCTCATAATTTATGATAAAAATATATATCTTTGTATGTTTAGTATGCCTTCCCATCCTGTATGCTATATTCATCATTTCTCAATAGTCGTAGATACTCCTGTTGAGTACTGGCCTATGTTTAGAAAAGGCATTAGTCATGAGTTTCGTGTTCTTATTGAACGTTGTAAATACACTTGACAATGTTTAGCGATGAGTGTGATGCTCATTTTGGTGTTTATGCACGGTAAGGTTGGGTACAATAGACTTTTGCCAGAGGTCAAGCCGTGGGAACAACTTCTTGCAGAATTGCGGGGTAAGGCTGTTGGCTTATAATAGACCCTTGTGGTCTGGCCCTTCCTTGGACCTCGAGCATAGAGGGAGCTTAGTGCACTGGGCTGCCCTTTTTTTTTTTTTTTTAAATGTCAGAGATCATTGATCTTTGTGTTATTCTGAGCAGAAATCTTCAGCCACCTCCACTATCTGAGGAAGATCAAGAAGAGAAGGCTAGAAAAAGTAAGTTTGTGCAGGGGCTTTTGCTATCGACTTTTCTTGAAGACGACTTCTAATTTGATAGAGGATTTGCATGTTGTAGCTATTATCTAATAACTTGTAATGTAGCTTTGGTGAAAGAAAGAGATGCTGCCAATATGTAGTAGTTAGGTCAAGAGGAACTCTGAAAGTAGTCCTAGTGTATGTAGTTATGTATGTGTATAATAAAGACGTATTACTTTTCCACGTTCAACAGTATGCAATATATTTCTAATTTAAGAGTAAGACTTAACTGATACTTAGTATATCAAGGCTGCTTAAACATTACTATGACTCAGTTGCTTTGCGTTAGTTTCTTCTTCAGTGGAAAATGTACTTAACATTAAATATTCCTCATCTTCTGTAGAAAATTCAAACTTTCTTTCTGTGCTAGGGTCACCTGAAAACATAGGCTTTGTGGCTCAATAGCTAAGTACAACAACCCAGTCAAACTCCATAAGAAGGGTATGGAGATGGTAGAAAGAACACAAACCTTACCCCTGACCCGGAGGGGCGGAGAGGTTGTTTCCGAAAGACCTCAACTTAAAAAGATGAAAATAGACAGAATCCATGACAGCAACAAAAATTGAAAAAATAAAATAAGCATCGAAATAAACAGAAAATAGATGGAAAAACAATAATAGCAATCAACGCTCAACTCTCTCTTATCTTTTAATAGTTAAGTGTATATATGAATTCGGAACTTAATCTGAAAGTTATATTTAAATGTGGCTAAATAGCTAAGTGTATCCACGAATTTGGGATTTAATTTGAAAGTTATACTTAGATGCAGCCTCTCTCTCTCGTAACACCTGTCGATGCATGACATATGTAGTATCCAATTGATTAGGGAAAGAGTGCTAGTCTAACTGCCGGTAACAAGTGAGTTTGTCTCTACGAGTTTTGTATTATGAGAATTATAAAATTTTTTTTAGCTAGTTCTACGCTTGCCAACTTACCACAATCGGCCTCCTTTGTTATAATTTAGAATCAGCAATATAAGCAAACTCAAGAGAGGTACATAGCAGGACACTGTTGTTAAAGATCTACATAGTCTCATTTAATGCCACATCAACCTACTGAAAAAGGAAATGATCAGACCAAAGTTTACTTTAAAGAGTCAAGACTCCATAAACTCTTGTATACAGTAGAAATCGGGGCTACTCGGTTTCATTCTTTGCTCGAGATAGGAATGTCACTTTGAAGAGCTAGGGTACCGAGGTCAACCTCGATTATGGACCGGAGAGAGGCAGGCTTCGAGTGACATCGGTGTTGGTCGATAACGGAAAAAGCGAGATATCCGCAGTTGATTGAGAATCATGGCGTTTAACCACGTTGGGCACCAAACTGTTTACCCAAATATTCGAGTAACAATTAAACTTATATTGTGATTTTAGAGATATGTGATTCAATCCAATACCAATTGAGAAATAATGAATTAAATAGATAAATTAGAGAGTAAAATAAATCAAACCAGTATGCAAGCCAAATTTCGACCTCGACCTCGACCTGTGGTAGTCTCGAGGTGTGATAATAGGAATAGCAAATGATAAAGCAACTATGATGAACAGTAAGAGAAATAGCAAGAAAGTAATGACGTATATTTTCTTATCAGTGAACAATGACCTTTACAAATGAATGGGATCCCTCTTTATATAATATGAAAGTTCTAAACAAGGTACACATCTAATTATAGTAGGAAATCATATTTGATAACTGATTAATCGTCGAAGATCAATCCGTTCCGAGATTCACACCATAATTCGATCAACTACGAATATCTCGCCTTTTCGTTATCAACCTACACATATGTCACCATACCCCCAATGACGTGCCTAACTTTAATAAAAGTTCTTTTTCAACTTCAGGTACGAGGGTTGGTGTGAAATCGGCCCCGAAGTCCGCCAAAATTTGAGACTTGATGGCCGTTCGAGATTGATACTCGATATCGTACCCACTGAGTTTGACAACCCATTTGGCCAATTGGCCCGATAGTTCAGGCTTGTGCAAAATATTATGAAGTGGGTAAGTGGTTAACACGCATATGGGGTGACATTGAAAATATGGTTTTAACTTTCTTGAGGTGCTTATCTGTGCAAGTGTCAATTTCTCTAAGCGTGAATATCTAGTTTCTGCTTCTCCTAAGGTTCGACTTACATAATAAACGAAAAATTGCGTACCTTGATCTTCTCGAACTAGGACACCGCTTACCACAATTTCCGATACTGCCAACTATAAGTAAAGTTTCTAATTTGCCTTTAGAGTGTGAAGCAGTGGCGAGCTTGATAGATATTGCTTTAGTTCCTCTAATGCCTGTTGACATTTTGGGTTCCAGGTGAAATCACTCTTCTTTTTTAGTAGAGAGAAAAATCTTGGCTTCGATCCGACGACCTCGAGATGAAGTGGCCTAATGCAGCTATCCGTCCAGTTAGCCTCTGCATGGCTTTTACACTATCCACAACAGTGATGTCCTCGATAGCCTTGATTTTATCGGTGTTGATCTCAATCCCCCGATTCGACAACATGAAGCCCAGGAATTTGCCTGAAACGACCCCAAAAGCATATTTCTCAGGGTTGAGCTTCATGTTATATTTCCTCAAAATCTCGAACGTTTCCTGCAAATGAGCCAAATGGTCCTCTGCGCGCAGTGACTTAACTAGCATTTTATCGATATAAAATTTCATTGACTTACCTATTTATCCTTCGAACATTTTATTTACTAGGCGTTGGTAAGTAGCTCCTACATTATTTTAGCCCTTAGGGAATCACATTATAACAATATGTTCCATGTTTGGTGATAAATGAAGTCTTTTCATGGTCTTCAAGGTTCATTTGAATTTGATTGTATCTAGAATAGGCTTCGAGAAAGGTAAAAATCTCGTGGTATCGTGGGGTCCGATCATGCGATCGATGTTAGGAAGTGGAAAAGAATCTTTGGGGCATTCCTGATTTAAATCTTTATAATCTACACATATTCTATGTTTGTTCCCTTTCTTAGGAACTACGACTATATTGGCTAACCATTCAGGTTATTTCACCTCCCGAATGGACCTTATCTTGAGAAGTTTAGTTACCTCATCCTTTACGAATACGTGCTTTACCTCGGACCGGGGTCTCCTCTTTTGCTTCACCGGTTTGAACCTAGGGTCAAGGCATAACCGATGCGTCGTTATCTCTAGTTGGACCCCTATAATGTCTAAATTGGTTGAAGCACATGCGCTCGAGAAAGTGAGAGAGAAAGAGGTTATAGAATTCTTCTGGGATCACATCGTGTGTCGATTTGGAATACCTACCAAAATAATGTGTGACAACGGAAAATAATTTATCGATAGCAAAGTAACAAAATGTCACAACTCAAAAACCACAAGCCGTGATGGTACCTAACTCAACCCGCTAGGTAAGCCAACTAACAGAAAATATAACTCAATTGAGATTATAAGAGAATAGAAAATAGATAACTGAAATTTACAAATTTACCCAAGACATGGTAGTACGAATCACGAGCTTCTAAGATTTGGAATTTTCAAACTGATACAAAAAAATACACTTTATGTTTGAAGGTTACATAAATAGATTAGCAATAACCTAAGCCACCAAGGACAAGTAGCAGCTATATCCAAACGCACGAACATCTTCCGAATCAGCACCCGACATCACCAGCAACTACGATCCAAAATCTGCATGTAATGTGCATAGGTGCAATATCAGTACAACTGATCCCATGTACTGGTAAGTATTTTGTCTAACCTCATCGAAGTAGTGAGGAGGCTTTTAGTTAAAAAAGATGCTTATTGCTATAACCTGTACACTATATTTACAATAAAGCAGTTCAAAGTATAACGGATAAAAATATCTACAACTCGGCGAGACAGTCAATAATTACTAAAAAGAACCACAATAGAATATTTACGTTCTTTTCTGGTATTAGATATATGTCCAAAATTCCCAAATGTCAAATCACATGGCACAGTAACAGTCTTCGTGCTTTTATCTCATTCCTCACTATGTATAAATAAATTTATGTAACAATTCAATTAGCACGACAAAACCCTTCGTGCGTTCAACTCATCTTTCCAAATGATCGTATAACAGAGCCAACCATATCACAAGAACATAATAATAGGAATTACTAAGTAGGAATTACGCAAGAAACAATGGTGGGAAAGGATGCACATGTGGGTCACAGTAAAGGACTAAACGAAAAGTACGTGAATAATAACAACAAATGAAAAGTAAGAAATATCAACTTCAATTAACTAGCATATTGGAGGCCTAAGTACAAACATAACAATTCATACGGAAATACATGATCTTTGCTGTTAACAAGTAAGGGCATGAATGGCTAGCATGGTGGAAGACTTAAACTAATGTACAACAGAGTAGATACAACATGAGTATAATTATAAAAGCAGGAAGTAGGCACGATATTCGCAAGTTAAGCAAGTAAAAGATATGGACTGTGCAACAACAATTGAGATCAAGGTCAAGTACAGGACAATAACAGCTCAAGGTAAGGGCACAAACGTAGACACGAGAAAAATATATCACATCATAATGCATGTCCCTCGTCCTCACCTGCACGGAAACACCCTTCGTACCATGACCTCACAATAACATACAAGAATAACAATATAAATGAAATGGCACGACATCACCCTTCGTGTGTTTTACTCTCAAAATGACATGGCACGGCATCACCCTTCATGCTTTTACTCTCAATAATGTGGCACGACATCACCTTCGTGCTTTTACTCTCAATGATGTGACACGTCATCATCCTTCGTGGTTTTGTTCTCAAGAATGTGGCACGACATCACCCTTCGTGCTTTACACTCTCCCTCACATGATAATATGTAAACAATGGCACGACATCACTCTTCGTGCTTTACACTCTTCCTTACCAAGCATATGCAGTATAATAATGACAAACAAGGCAGGAAGCATAAATGACATCAAAGAGAATGTTTTAACGGATATTCCAAACAATTCCCAATCACAACCTTCCAAGTCAACAATAATTCAACAATCCTCAAGAACCGTATTATTCAAATACTTCAACAAATCTCACAAATGACCCACGACTCAATTATATAGTCTAGTATCTCAAGGATATCGACCGTAGTAATGTAGTAATGATTTCGCATAGAGATAACCGAATTAGACACATCAATGTATTCTCAGAATTCCCGTTAATTTTGATCAAGTTATAATAAGATAAGTCTTGATTTCTATTATTTAATATCATGTTCTTGGTATCTAAGAGTCAAATAAGGCAGGAAGCAAGAGGTCACAAAATTCTACAAACATAAATGTAACATAATCCACCCCCAAGCATGATTAACCATGGCACGTACATATACACTCGTCACCTTATATATTTATCACCCCCGCATGTGGAAACCAATGACAAATAGGAGGAAAAATTCCTTCAACAAAGTTAAGCAAAACACTTACCTCGATCTGGCTAACTCAACACTCAACTTAGCCCTTTTCCTCTATAAATTCGCCTCCGCTTGACAAAATCTAGCTAATAACGACTTGAATACTCCACACATTGCAAGAGAAAATAATTTCAATTAATAAAGCTATAATTTTTATTCAATCTCTAAAAAGTCAACAAAAGTCAAACCCCAGGCTCGCCCGTCAAAACTCGGTTCCAAAGTAGGTCTTGACTGCGCATAGTCCCACGAGTCCAAATATGTGTATTATTTTCAAATCCGAGTCTTATTCAACTCTCAAATCTCAAATTTTTATTTTTCAAAACTGTGACAAAATTCCCAAATTTTTCTATAGTTTTCCCATGAATTTGGTGTTAAATCTTGTATAAATTCATGAAATATAGATGGAAATTGATTAAAGATACTTACCCAATGATTTGGCATGAAAATCCCCGCTCAAAATTGCCTCATCTTGAAGCTAGGGTTCAAAAATATGAATAATGAAGCAAAAACTCAGAATTCTCAACACTTAATAGGCTGCAGATGTCGCATTTGTGAACAAAACTTCACATTAGCAAAGTGAACAGTATTTTCGCAATTGCCATAAATGGTTGGCAATTGCGAATGAACCTTGTTTTCGCAATTTCCATAAAAGTTTTGCAATTACGAATGAACAGTGTCGCACCAGAAATCAGCAAAACCCAAACTTCTCCGAAATGATCCGAAACCACTCCGAAACTCATCCGGAACCTCCCGGACACAAACCATATATGAATTTTAATCATAAAACACGTTATGAACCTGCTTGCGCACTCAAAACACTGAAAAGAGGTCATCTTAACCCGATATTGACCATGATCAAACTCTCAAATTTCTTAACTTTACTAGCCTCTCAACCAATGATCCATAAATACACCCAAGCACCTCGGGACTCCAAGCCAAAAGTGCACACCAGTCTAAAAATATCATAAGAACTAGCTCGCTCGATCAATTGCCATAATAACACCTAGAACTACGAATTGGACACCAAATCAAATAAAATTTTCAAGAAAGCTTTGAAATCTCTATTTTTACCACCGGACGTCCGAATCATGTCAAACGGACTCCGTTCCCCACCAAACTTCATAGATATATCAAAAATAATATATTGGACTTGTACTCCGGAACCAAAATACGGACCCGGTATCAACAATGCCAAACATTCAATCAATTCTTAAAAATATTAGATTTTTCAAATTTTTAATTTTTAATAAAAATTCATAACTCAAGCTAGGGGCCTCAAAATTTAATTCCAGGCATATGTCCAGATCCCATATTTCAATGTAGACCCACCGAGACCGTCAAAATACGGGTCTGGATCCATTTACACAAAACGATTACCGAAATCAACTAAAATTAACTTTTTAGGCAAAAATTCTTATTTTTTTCAGTTTTTTGCATATAAGCCTCACGGGTCAATACCCGGACTGCACACACAAATCAAGGAAGGCTAGAATGAGGCTCTAAAGGCTTCAAAACATAGAGTTTGGTTCTAAATCACCAACCGAAATGTAGATACTTAAAATGACCAGTCGGGTCGTTACACGAAATTCCTCGAAGATCTTAAAATAAAATAGATATTATCAATGTCGTATCATCCTAGTGGGAATGGACATGCCGAATCGACGAACAAGATTATCATTCAAAACCTTAAGAAAAGGTTGAACGATGCTAAGGGAAAGTGGAGAGAAATTCTACCCGAAGTCCTTTGGGCATATCGAACAACATCAAAATCTAGTACAGGGGCAACCCCGTTCTCCTTAGTATATAGCGCCGAAGCCTTGATTCCAGTCAAAGTCGAGGACCCAGTGCCAGATTTCGATACACAACAGTGGAATCAATTCATAGCCTCGAATTATTGGATGAAAAATGAGAAGCCGCCCTCGTTTGAATGGTTTCTCAAAAGCAACGAATCGAAAGATACTACAATAGGAGAACTAGCCTTCACCACTTTAGAGTTAGAGACTTAGTATTGAGGAAAGTTACCCTCAATACTCGAGATCCGAACGAAAGAAAACTAGGCCTAAATTGGAAAGGCCCATATCGGGTCATCGATGTCATCGGAAAGGGATTTTACAAACTTGGCACAATGGAGGGTGAACAGTTGCCAGACAATTAGAATCTATCACTTCTCAAATGGTATTATTGCTAAGGTATGACTTTCCCCCTTTTCATTTGCATTTGATACTAACTTATTGCAGGTGTTCGATCGAAGACGTCGAGAAACTCTTCAACACGAGGACCTTAGGTTTTAAATCACACATTACACTCTTTTTCCCTTAGATCGGTTTTTATCCCAAATGGGTTTTTCCGGCGAGGTTTTAAAAGAGGCAACAATTATGTGCTACCTGAGGAAAATCCAACAGTATCCACGGCTTCTTTACAATCAACCTTGAATACTGGGGGGCACCACCCTCGGATGTTATATTTTCGAGGAAAGTACTTCATGTTGAAGGGTCTCGATAGGGAATTTTTAATGGGCCAAACGGTCGAATGAACTGTGTCCATATAGACTAGTCGAGACCCGATGGAAAAATATGTACACATGTATAAATTATTCAAAGAAGCATTCTTTCTACATCAAACATCTTGTGTCTTAAAGAAATATTTTTACTATAAGAGCTCCATACTTTTGATTTGTGAGAAATGGATCAAGGGCTAAGCGCAAATATGCCTCGAACGCTCGGGGACTCTCGTCGATGATCGACATAGTCGAGCTATCTAAACTCGAATTTACAAGACCTCAAAAAGGCACCCCTCGATCTATAGGCCAAGGCCATCATTCTCGGGGACTAACTGTCACGCCCCAAAATCAGAGGAGCGCGACCGGTGCTCAACCGAGTAAACCTGACTGAGCAAGCCTGTTAGGTTTCATTCTACCCAAACCACCTCATGATTAAATAGGAGATGGACTCTATTAATCAGATTTACTAATTATTTCATTAACAACTTTCATTTTATTTCCATTAGCAACTTAAATCATAATTATCAAAATATCACAAGTGTTATAAGTCTTGACAAACATCAATATTCTTACTTTAATTCCAATACCCGACACTACCCACAACCTGTTTACGAAGCCTCTAAACATAACTGAAGAGTAATGTAATATAGAAATGCTGGTAACAAGGCTCTGGCTATACCTCAAAAGTAAAAATATAAAATAAGAAGACGTGCAATATATCCCCTTTAAGGACAAAGGGGCTCACCAAGATATTTGGGAAGGAGGATGCTCAGCTACACACGATCAGCACTATCCAATATGGAGCCACCTACATTCATTAAAAAAAATGTAGCGCCCCGGCAAAAGGAACGTTAGTGTCATTGAATAGCACTAGTATGTATAACTAAACACCATCTAATTAGAAAGAACTATCAAACAAGAATAAAGAAATCATTAACAGCTTGTTGTTAGAAAGAATTGTAAAACAAGAATAAAGAGATCATAAAAGTAAATCAAAAGCTTTAACAACTCCCACATCAACAAATAAAAGGGATCACATAGCTTTCACATAATTTTCATACCTCTAGGTTGCGTTCCATAGCTCGCCATAGGGTTCACATATCATATTATACGCCTATGCATTTCATAGCCCGTCCATAGGGTTCACATACTACATTATACACCTATGCGCTTCATAGACCGTCCATAGGCTTCACATATTATATTATACACCTATGCGTTTCATAGCCCGTCCATAGGTTCCATATTTTATATTATACCCCTATGGGTTTCATAGCCCGTCCATAGGGTCAGCATATTATATTATACACATATGCGTTTCATAGCCGGTCCATAGGTTCCACATATCAATTAATAGGCACATGGGGCCACAATCATTACAACATACTTGGCACTAGGCCATATTTCATAACTCAATCACTTACTTCCCACATTTCACATCATCTCCACATATTTCACATAAATATCAATTTCAACAACAAGCTATTCAATTCAAGATGTCAAGTACACATGAGAAGAACCATGAATCCTCGGCATATACAATATCTCAGAGATCATACACCTCATGTTTATTGACAATGGAACTTTAAACACCAGGGGCTCTTCCAAATCAATAGAGGGGGTACACCAACCCGCAATAAAAACACACATCAAAGGCATAAGAAAATAATTACACCAATTATTCTTGAATCCTTCTTTTTCAATCATGACATTATACAATTATAATTCAAGTTCTCGGCACATTGGCCACACTCTATTTCCCAAATTCGTTTGATTACTTTAAACATTTCTACACATAGAGGATTTCACATAGTTTGGCATAAGATATGCAACTCAATCTCAATTTAAGGTCTTAGCATTTCAATGCATGATTCATATTCCTTGCACCCTTTTTAAGTTATCAACAATATTACCTTAATCATATTAGAATACATCTTTTACAATTATAGGGCACAACACCAATTAATGTAAAGTACCAATCCCAACAAGAATCCAAAGTTCAATCTTACCACATTTACACAGTCACTTACTTCATTTCCAAACATCTTTGTACATTACCAACAACTAGACACAATCAATCAAATATATTTGGTACACATAAGAACAATTCAGAGGATCAACCATAACGAGTTTTCTCACACAATTTGGCATCAAAATCTCAATTTAAACTTGACTTGAAGTCTAGGCATTTTAGCACATAGTTCCCATTTTTCACATATCCCCATTTACCAAGAATAACGTATTAAACACATTGAGGTACATCATTCACATGCATTCTTGCAACACCCAAATCCTTTGAAATAATGAATACTACATAAATCAAATTCCGGACTTACAATCATACGCAGGGACACCATGGGAGCTCAATTTCTAAGAAGAGGGAGTATTAGCCATACATACCTTTCTTGAGCTTTCCTTTAGTTACTACGATATTCCGGAAATTCTAGCAACTTCAATCTATTTTGAGACATAACAAAATTGAACACAAATTAGGAAAATATTCATAATTCTAGCTCATTTGAGAATTTTATTAAATACTAGCTGAGCATCTTGATTTCAAATCCCTTTTACAAGATTTCCTTCATTCCCTAACCCAATATTTACTTATTTATGTTTAGCAATCTTCCCACAAACCTAATTTGTACATGCATGATAACTAACATTCTCACATCCAAAAATCATCTTACTAATTATGCATTTCTAGTTAGATTTCGAAATTGAAGAATTGGAGAAAGAGAAATTCTTACCTCTTTGATGAAGAACTTGAGGTATTTCAAGGTTTGGACAAGATTTTGATGAACCATAACACTTATGCCTCTTTCTCTCTCTAAAAATGCTCTCCCCTCTTTCTAAAATTCTTACCTTCGAATTCTTTTAAAAACCAGTTAAAAAAGGCTACCCTTGGCAAACAATCAAAAGTGCCTCAATAAAATCACCCCTCGAATAACCTTAATAGGTATTAAATTATATTAACACAGACATGCTAAGGCATAAAAAGCAGAGGGGTTTCAATCGACATTGAACCCTCAAAACATCCAATGGATAAAAAGTACATGTTAAGGCATAAAGAATTTTTTACTAAGTATTTTAAGCCTAAATAGGGGAATAACAACCTACTTTTAGAGGTCATATTGGCCCAACCTTAAGAACCTAAGGGCCAATACTCCTAGAGTGCGAGCTCTCGTTCTCGATCTATCCGAACCTAAGGGTTCGACTATTCCAAACCCAAATAAAAACTGACTTGACTATGGCTCGGGGATTCATCATTACCCCCCCAAAGGGTCTACGCCTCAAGTTCGAACCTTATTTGAATTCGACTGTGGTGACTGTCACACCTCCTTTTTTACCTACTACACCCTGTAAAGAGGTATAATAAAGGAAGTTATTTCCAACTTGAAGTGACAATCGAAACGGGATTTATTTAAAAGATTCAGAGTCGCCACTTGGGAGATTTATGGTGTCCCAAGTCACCGATTTAGAATCCCGAATCGAGGAAAAGAATGACTTTGTTTAACAGTCCGCGAACCAGAAATTCGGATAAGGAATTCTGTTAACCCGGGAAAAGGTGTTAGGCATTCCCAGATTCCGTGGTTCTAGCACGGTCGCTCAACTGTTGTATTTGATTTTATTTGATTTCAAAACATGTTCTAACATATGTGCCTTTTATTATTAACCCGCTTTTATTTTTGTTTTAATAAGAACTGCAACGTTGTAAAAACGCGTCTCGAACCACGTCGCACCAGTACACCCGTGGTTGTCAACACGTTTCGACTCTGTTGAGATTTAGATTTGGGTCACATCAATGTGCACCCGTATTTAAGGAGGTAAAATTATTAAGAACGCGTCTAAAGCGTCAAACGCAATATTATATTTGGGGAAGGCCGTGAAATCCGCTAAACGGCCCATCCCGAATTCTAAGAATTTTAATATAATATTTACTAAAGGCCCCACAATTTTGCATTTTTTATTTGGCAAGGCTCATCTCATTTTATTTAGAGGTTAATCCTAAAGCGATTATGATTTTCTATTTGGTTTTTGTCTCTAAAGGCCAATTAATCCACAAATATAAACTTAGATCTCGAATTCAAGTCCAGATTCAAACAAAAGGAAAGACTTTTTAGCTTGAACCCGCTACCTAATTCAAAAACCCAATTTTTATATTTATGGTTTAATTTCCATGTTCCTAAGGTAATTTCAGCATAAAATGATTTATAGTGACTTTGAGCCTCGGGAGGTTTGGCCCAGGTAATATGAATCGTGCTGCAGTTCATTTTAAGAAGCAAATTTGCTATGGGCCTTGGCCTAGATGAAGCTACATAACCTTTCAATTTAGAGACAAGATTGTCTCGTTCAGGCCACAACCCTCTTTGTGCCTGAGATTTACTTCAAATTAAACAGGCTAGTTGATTCAAATAAGGAAGATCGCGGGATCGAACCAGACTTAGCGTGCATAATAGTTATTTTATTTGTTAACAGACTAACATTTATATTGTGAACAAAAGCCAATTAATCCCTGTTTCAGCTATATCTATAATTCTCTTATCTCAAATTATACAAGGAAATCAGCTATCAAATTTCAAAATTAGTTACAATATTTGACATACCAAAATATGAATTCAGCTAGGAATTATTTTATCAACATTTGATCACATAGTAATCTCAGTTATGCTAAGTCAAAACTGATCTAAATCACTGAATATTAATGATCAAATTTATTATAAGCTAACACCTATGTAACTGCCTAAAATGCGTTGTTCAATTTTTAACAGGACAAAAACACACCAGATTTTCACGTGAATCATAGTCAATATCAAATATACAGTCCAGTTTCAATTACATACAACGCTTTATAGCAGCTATTAGAGAAATCAGCCATCATTATTACAAATCTAATACACTAACAATGCCAAATTTTAAAGGAATACTCATATCTATAGTCCTATAATACAATCAATACAATGAGTAATCTATCACAAATAAACTCTATCTAAAGTGTAATTGGGATCAACATGAAAGCAGAATTATAGCA
This sequence comes from Nicotiana glauca, assembly GCA_026770625.1. Taxonomy (NCBI): domain Eukaryota; kingdom Viridiplantae; phylum Streptophyta; class Magnoliopsida; order Solanales; family Solanaceae; genus Nicotiana; species Nicotiana glauca. The sequence goes on along the minus strand of MU694254.1, from coordinate 11,322 downwards.
GGAACATAAGTCCAATTCATTTCATTCTTCAACTTCGAAATTACATCAATTTGAGATTTAATAGTGTACCTGGAGGAATGAAATAAAAAGGAAAAGGATCAACATCAATGTTTAATCGCAGTAGCAGCAAAATTGCACTCAAACAGCTCAAAATCTTTAGGAATAGCCCAGGAATAAATTAAGAGATTCAACAGCAATCACAGGAAGTTTTTGATATTTTTAACTGCTGAAAAACTAGAAAATCTAGAGTCGAATGTAACAATATTGGCTCTGATTTTTCCTGGCAGTTTCGTATGCCTTTTTATTTTTATTTTTATGAACTTTGGAATTTTAGATTCTAATCTAAATTTAGTAGAGAAATTTTTAGTGAGGGAAATTTTAGATTTTCAAAACTTATGAAACAAAGCACATGTGATCCTATTTATAGGCAAGCAAAAAAGATTATAGGCTTCTAGGACCTTCTATTTACCACACCCTCCCCAAATAAAACCTGAATTCCCCTCACATGTGACCTCCCCTAGTCTGAAATTATTCTCTCTGTTATTTCCCAAACTACCCCCAAAAGTACCTTAAAATTGCAGACCTAACCAAACCCCTTTTACCTTGGCTAAACTTCAACCCTGATTAATTATAGCCAGATTCAACTAATTAACAACTAATTGAACTAAGCATTACCCTAAGTTTTATTAAAAACAATCACTGATTATCCTAACTAAACCAAGCTGAATTGACTTACAAATAGCCAAAAGAAATGCTAAAACATATTAAAACAAACAATTCATACCAAATTGACTAACACAAACTAAAAATAAGCTAATGATTAACTATTGGATTCTCAAACGAATTGCATCAGAACAAAATCATAACAAGAACCATTTAATATTGCTAAAAGAAGAACTAAGTAAAGGCAGAGTACTAATCATTTTATTGAACCACACTAATTAAACTAAACGATTGAACAGGCAACCTAAAATCTATAATGAACAGAATCATATGGAAATTAATATAAACTATTTAAAGCATGAATTAGAATAATATGAACCAATCAGAACAACAATAAAGCATAAAAAAGAAAGAAAATAAGAGTAGAACTCACTGATGTAACAAAAAACTCTGGCCAACCATTTTTTAGAGAATCTTTCGAGATTCTTGATCCGTAACATCCCTAACCATGTGTTTTCATAAGAAAACACGTGGTTAAGGATATTATGGTCAAAAATTATAAAGATTTGAGTTTGAGTTCTTGGTCAAAAATTTTGAAATTAATATTTGAGTCATTCCGACCACATTCGAGCCAAGTGACTATAGAATTCGTGTAAGGGAGGCCAAGGCGGGTTTATGGTGTTATTTGGCGGTCGTTTGGCGTGACCAATGTCGTGGCCGGAAAATCTTTAAAGAAAAATTCGAGCTGGTGGGGGCTGATTTGAGGGAAAATAATTGCATGGTTAGAAAGAGGAGACTGAGGAGGGTTAATGGTGTATTTTTGGGGTGATTTGGAAGTGGTGGTGTCATCGCCGGCGGTAGGGTTCCGGCGGGATAAATGACTTTGTTCGGAGAAACAGGCTAGGATTCGAAAGAAATGAGTAGTAGATTTGGATAGAGGGAGGCGAGTAGGATCTATGGTGTTAATTTGAGAGGTTTTGGAGATGAGCCGCCGCCGTGGGCGATTTCCGGCGGCGGCAGACGGTTGCGTTACACAGGCCTGTGAGAAGGGTGTTTGGAGACGAAAGCTGGAGGGTGGGGGGGTATAATGACCATTATATTTTATTAAACCCTAGCTTCCTGGCCGTTTGATCAAATAACCTCGACGGCCAGGATTAGTCAAGAATGAAACGGCGCCGTTTTGATTTCAAAGGGTGCTGGACCGGATCGGGGAAATGGGGCTTGGGCCATGGGTGTGTTCTGAAAAGAACTTTGTTTTGGGTTGAAATTATTAAGCCCAAAATATAGCCCAGGCTATTTTCCTTTTATTCAATTTCTCTTTATTTTGTTGTCTTGTTTTATTTATTTATTTATTTATTTTTATTTTTTTTATTTTTGTATTTTCATTTTGATTGTATTTTTTCTAAATTTTATAAAAATACAAAAAATAAAAATAAAAATTTAAACTAAACTAATTAATGGCCTAAAATTACTTTTAAAACTATTTTATAATAATTTTCAATTAAAGCAATAAAATGAACTATTTTTTATTTTTCTTAAAATTATTCTAAAATGAATTAATACCTACTAAATACTAAAAATATGAAATTAAATTCCTAATGCAAATGCCTATTTTTATATTTTTTAATATGAATTATTATGCAACCAATTAACACAAAAATGCAACAAATATCAGAAAAATGACACCAAAATACATAAAAATTGTAAAAATAAAGAAAAAGAAATCATTTTGTTTGGATTTTTGGGGAATAATTTGCTTAGGGCAAAAATCACGTGCTCACAGCTGCCCCTCTTTGCCCGGAAATACGAAGAGTTTTCGTGCAAAGACAAGTGAGCGGAAATGAGAGATTTTTGCCCGTTCGCATATTCTGTGTGAAGCATTTTTGAAAGAGTTGACCGCACCTTGCTTCAGAGGTTGCCTACATATCCCGGGCTAAACAGGAATCAGGTCAGTGTAGTTCATGAGTGTCTGGTAGCTGGGACTACCAGGAGCTGTGATTTCACTGCTGTTGCTGCTGTTACTGCTTGCTGACCTCATTATTACACCATGTCAAGATAAAAAGAAGCTAGCCTAAGCAATGATCTATGAGTTACAAGAAATCCTATCTATGCCTTCAACTTGCTCTTGTGTTGCCTTGAACCTGTATCTTGTGCTCTTCCAACGGAATTCTTGCTGTTGCATTGGCTATGTTTTGCCATTCCTATTGGTGTTGCTTGACTAGTATAATTTGAAATATGTGTCCATTCTTCAGGTGGACTCCTGCTTGCGATTGCTTGAAAAGGTATTCCCTTGTTCTCCAGGTGGGCTCCTGCTTGCGATGCTTGAAAAGTATTCCCTTGTTCTCCAGGTGGGCTCCTGTTTGCAATACTTGAAAATGTATTCCCTTTTTCTCTAGGTGGGCTCCTGATTGCAACGTTTGAAAATGTATTCCCTTGTTATCCAGGTGGGTTCCTGATTGCAACGTTTGAAAATGTATTCCCTTGTTCTCCAGGTGGGTTCCTGATTGCAACAAAATAGACAAATAAAGAAAATTTTATGCCCCAGTATGGTGACTGGGCATATCATGTTATCGGATATTAAAACTAAAGGCTAGAATTTGGATTGTACTTCCCTTGTTTTTCAGGTGGGTGCCTGCTTGCTGCATTTGAAAAAGATATTCCCTTGTTCTTCAGGTGGGCTCCTGCTTGCTGAATTTTGAAAAGATATTCCCTTGTTCTTCAGGTGGGCTCCTGCTTGCCGAATTTAAAAAGATATTCCCTTGTTCTTCAGGTGGGCTCCTGCTTGCTGAATTTGAAAAGATATTCCATTGTTCTTCAGGTGGGCTCCTGCTTGCAACAACCATACAAAACGAGGAAAATTTTCTGCCCCAGTTTGATAACTGGGTGCGTTGTGTTACTGAATGTTAACTTGAAAGATAAGACTTGCATTATACTTCCCTTGTTCTTCAGGTGGGTGCCTGACTGCGGCGCTTGGAATGTATTCCCTTATTCTTCAGGTGGGCTCCTGCTTGCTAACTTTGGAAAGTATTCCCTTGTTATCCAGGTGGGCTCCTGCTTTTGACTTTGGAAAATTATTCCCTTGTTATCCAGGTGGGCTCCTGCTTATAAAGAAAAATTCTTTTTGCCCCTGTTTTAATCAAAGAAAGATTTGTTAATATAAAAATGGTGGTTAGCTGCTGGCATTCTTGTTGGCCATGCTCCCGCTTTCGACTTTTCTCCGACTTGCTTCTTTGGACTTTCTTTGACTTTCCATGACTTCCCGGCTAACTTTCAACTCTCTGATCTTGATGACAAAAATGTTTTGCCTTGTATTTTGGTGTTTCCGTTCCCTTCTTGTGAAACTTGGCTTCTCCCTTCAATTATCTGATTATCCTCTTGATGGGATTTGCATTGGTCTTTCATGTTTTACTTTCTTTTGATATGTCCCGATCTCGTTGTGCCATACAACTGGGAAACTTGTAGTTAGCCTTGACATCCTTCTTTCTGTTTCTGAATTGAACTGAGACTGAAATGTCTTATAGACAGACTTCAAGAGAATGAAATACAATGACCTCGAAGGTTTTTGAGGATAGAAAGAGTCTGAATGAGTTGTAATGAAGAGAAAAAGGATAGGACTTATCTGAGTGAAAAGCTGATATCGTTGATCGTGCCATGCATTTTGGATTAACCAACCTAGTCTGTCCAACCAATCAACTGTCAATTGCCACATTTGCTGCTCCGTACTTTGACAACCTGACTTTCGCCAAAACCCAAACCTTGCTTGTTTTGCCATGTTTCAAACACCTTTCAACCACATACTTTCTTCATTTGTCCAATCTGAAAACTCACTTTCGTCTTACGGTGCCCGTGAGGGTTTTCACCAATAAGACTCTCTCATTTTAATATCTCTCAAACTCACTTCGCCTTATAGTGTCCGTGAGGGTTTTCACCAATAAGACTCTCTCATTTTCATATCTCTTTTTTCTAGTACCAGAATGTTGTCCACAACATGAATCACCTTACCTGCTTGTATTGACATTTATTAAAATTGATCAGAAGGTCTTTCTTTGTACCGTAATGTGGCTTTTGGATGGGTTTAGAACGAAGGGTATAAAGGCTCAAAATAATTCAAATGTGGGTTCAAAATTACAACTTCCGGAATCATATTTCTGCAACAACCATAACTTCTGCCCCAGTTTCACTCTTGGGGATTCTTGGATTTTTCTTTTGTTGTGACTGAACCTCGATGAGGCTCCCTACGTACCCTTTCGGGATCAAGTCAAACGTAGTTCAAGCCATAAAATCACTTCATTGTTGCGATGTTTCTTTCCTTCAATTCTTCTTTTTTTCATTTCTTTTCTTTTTTTTCTTTTCTTTTTTTTCTTCTTTTTTTCTTTTCTTTTTCTTTTTTCTTTTCTTTTCTTTTCTTTTCTTTTCTTTCTTTTTCTTTTTCTCTTTTCTTTTTCTTCTTATTTATTTTTCTTTTCTCTTTTTTTTTCTTCTTCTTTTCTTTTCTTGTTTCTCCACCTGATTTCCCCGCTCGATCCTTGACTTTTGTTGTTGATTCCGAAAGAGGGATACAAAAGAAAATATAATAAGGCTCAAAAGGCTAACAAATGATAAAGTGTTTGGATAGCAAAACAAAATGCCTTCGTCATTTCAATCTCAAAACATGCCAAATACGATCAGGTTCATAAAANTCCCTTCCACATCTGTTAGATACAATGCACCATTGGACAACACTCGTGTTACAACAAACGGCCCCTGCCAGTTGGGGGCGAACTTTCCTTTTGCTTCAGCCCAGTGAGGTAAAATATGCTTCAATACCAATTGCCCTACTTCAAATTTTCGTGGAAACACTTTCTTGTTATAAGCTCTTGCCATTCTCTGTTGATACAATTGTCCATGACATACTGCTGCCAATCTCTTTTCATCAATCAAGCTCAATTATTCTAAACGGGTTTTGACGCACTCATCATCATCAATTTCCGCCTCCGCAATAATACGAAGGGAGGGTATTTCAACTTTTGCAGGTGTCACTACCTCCGTACCGTACACCAATGAATAAGGAGTCGCCCCTACCGAAGTGCGAACAGTAGTGCGATATCCTAGCAAAGCAAAAGGTAATTTCTCGTGCCACTGCCTGGATCCTTCCACCATTTTCCGAAGTATTTTCTTGATGTTTTTATTAGCTGCCTCGACTGCTCCATTCGCCTTAGGACGATATGGTGTGGAATTACGATGTGTGATTTTAAACTTCTGACATGTCTCCGCCATCAGATGACTGTTGAGATTGGAACCATTATCTGTGATAATCACCTACGGAATTCCAAACCGGCAAATGATATTTGAATGCACAAAATCGACCACCGCCTTCTTGGTCACTGACNATGACACTTGCGTATGAAACTGATACAGTCTCGTTCCATAGTGAGCCAATAATATCCTGCTCGAAGAATCTTCTTGGCCAGTACATACCCACTCATATGAGGTCCACAAACTCCTGCATGTACCTCGGTCATGATAGTTGTAGCCTGTTTAGAATCCATGCACCTTTATATAAACCAAGATCTGGAGTTCTTTTGTACAATACTCCTCCGCTAAAGAAAAATCCGCTTGCTAAGCGTCTAATGGCTCTCTTTTGATCCCCTGTGGCCTGTGCCGGATATACTCCCATTCTGAGGTATTCTTTGATATCATGAAACTATGGTTCACTGTCAAGCTCTTCTTCTACCGTATTACAATAGGCATGCTGATCTCGGACCTGGATCTGTAATGGGTCCACATAAGCCTTATCCGGCTGATGCAACATTGACGCCAAAGTAGCCAAATCGTCAGCAACTTCATTGTAAATCCTTGGAATGTGCTTGAATTCTATTGACTGGAACCGCTGACAAAGTTCATGTAAACATTGCTGGTACGGTATGATCTTTAAATCTCGTGTCTCCCATTCTCCTTGAATTTGATGTACCAAAAGATCCGAGTCACCCATGACCAAGATCTCTTGGACACCCATGTCTATAGCCATCCTCAAACCCAAAATACATGCCTCGTATTCATCCATATTATTGGTGCAGTAAAAGCGAAGCTGAGCTGTAGCAGGGTAATGTTGCCCTATCTCTGAAATAAGTACTGCTCCTATCCCAACGCCTTTGTTATTGGCAGCCCCATCAAAGAACAATTTCCACCCAGGTTTTTCATCTTGTTCTGATTCCTCAATATGCATTGTCTCCTCATCAGGGAAGTATGTTTTCAAAGGTTCATATTCATCATCAACTGGATTCTTTGCTAGGTGATCAGCCACTGCTTGTGCTTTCATCACAGTACGGGTCATATATATAATATCAAATTCTGTGAGCAGGATTTTCCACTTAGAAAGCCTCCCTGTGGGCATGGGCTTCTGAAAAATGTACTTCAACGGATCCAACCGCGAGATGAGATAAGTGGTATATGCTGACAAATAATGTTTCAACTTCTGCGCTACCCAGGTCAAAGCACAACACGTCCTTTCCAATTGAGTATACTTCACCTCGTAAAATGTGAACTTCTTGCTGAAGTAGTAAATTGCCTGCTCTTTCTTTCCCGTAACATCATGCTGCCCCAGTACACATCCAAAAGAATTATCCAACACTGTCAGATAAAGGATCAAGGGTCTTCCCGGCTCTGGCGGAACCAACACAGGTGGACTAGCCAAATACCCCTTAATTTTGTCAAATGTTGTCTGACATTCATCCATCCACTTGACCGCAACATCTTTCTTCAGCAGCTTAAAGATAGGCTCGCAAGTTGCTGTAAGCTGAGCAATGAACCTGCTGATATAATTTAACCTGCCGAGCAAACTCATCACTTCTTTCTTGCTCTTTGCCGGAGGCAATTCTTGGATGGCTTTGATTTTGGACGGGTCTAATTCAATACCACGTCAGCTTACCAAAAATCCCAACAACTTCCTTGACGGGACTCCAAATGCACACTTTGCCGGATTAAGTTTGAGATTGTACCTGCGGAGCCTCTGGAAGAACTTCCTCAGGTCTTTAACATGATCACACTGCTTTCTTGACTTTATAATTACATCATCCACATAAACTTAAATATCTTGATGTATCATATCATGGAACATGGTGGTCATCGCCCTCATGTATGTTGCCCCTACGTTCTTCAGCCCAAACGACATAACCTTATAACAATAGGTTCCCCAAGGCGTAATGAATGCTGTCTTTTCCGCGTCTTCCTCATCCATCAAAATCTGGTGATAGCTCGCATAACAATCCACGAAAGAACCAATCTCATGTTTGGCACAATTGTCAATCAATATATGGATGTTTGGCAGTGGGAAGTTGTCTTTTGGGCTCGCCTTATTGAGATCACGATAGTCTACACACACTCTGGTCTTTCCATCTTTCTTTGGCACAGGCACGACATTGGCTAACCAAGTGGGATATCGGGTAACCCGTATAACCTTCGCCTCAAACTGCTTATTGACTTCTTCTTTGATTTTCACACTGATATCTATCTTAAATTTCCTCAGCTTCTGCTTGACAGGAGGGTATTCCGAATAAGTGGAAAATTTGTGGACCACCAAATCAGTACTTAAACCTAGCATATAATTGTATGACCATGCAAAGATATCTTTATATTCAAACAACAACTTGATCATCTCTTCCCTGAGCGGGGCTTCCAAATGAACACTTATTTTTGTTTCTCGAACTTTTTCCTGATCCCCTAGATTGATTGCCTCAGTGTCATTCAAGTTAGGTTTGGGTTTTTCCTCAAACTGACTTAATTCTTTACTGATTTCTTCCAAAGCTTCCTCATCATCATACTCCACCTCATCATCACATTTAATTTCTTATATCACTATTTCACATTGGTTATCAAACTAGGCCGGGAACTCCTCATGCATGACACATCATTGAAACCAACATAAAATGGACTGTACAAGAAAGAGAAAAGAAAGATAAAATAAAGGCTATCAGGAATGAAGAGAGAAAGAAATTGCATTTCATTGAAATTGTAAGATAGCAAGGTTTAACTCATCCAAATGGACGGAACATAGAAATCCGAATTACAACCTTGGAAATAATCCAGATTTAATACTCAAAAGAAAATCAAAAACTAACTACCACGATTCCTTTCGAGTTGGAAGAGGAGTAGCTTCCCAGTTATTAATATTGGCCTGAGATCCCACGAACTGCACATCAATTTTGCTTGGACCTTCACCTGCTCCCACCATATTCACTTCAAACAATCTTTTAAACCTTTCGATCAACTCCTTGTCGGGTTCTATCACCACAGACCTGGGCATTACTGTTGCTGGGCGCCTTTTAGTACCAAACCGGACAAAAGAACGGGAGAGACGAGGAATAGGTTTAGGGAGGGTCCACATTCTCTTCTTCATCTTTCTGGCTCTCCTTATGTCAGCAGTAGTGGGTTTAAAGCCTAACCCGAAAGTATCAATATTACCAGGAAGAGACACTGGCTATATAATGCCCTGTACTGAAGCTCCCAAACCCTTTCCGGGTAGAAATCCATTCCTTAACATCTCTGTTGCCACCATAACAGATGCGGCAGCCACCTTAGGCACATGAACATACTCCCCTTCCGGGATTTTAGCAACTGGCACTGTATCCACAACTTGGTACACCCACAGGCCTTTATCATCTTCAACTTCCTCGAAGGGTGTAATATTATTGCAAGAATTGTCCTCCCCATGGACCACGATCTCTTGCCGATCCTATTCAAATTTGACCATTTGATGCAGAGTTGACGGCACTGCTTTTGCGGCGTGGATCCATGGTCGACCCAATAAAAGATTGTAAGACACAGCAACATCAAGCACTTGGAACTCCATCGTGAATTCCACAGGTCCTATTGTAAGCTCCAGCACAATATCTCCCACTGTATTCTTCCCTCCGCCATCAAATCCCCTTACACAGATACTATTCTTATGAATTCTTTCATTGTCAACCTTCAGCTTTTCTAGAGTGGATAAAGGGAAAATATTGGCACTAGACCCATTATCAATTAGCACCTGAGTCACCACGGAATCCTCACATTTCACTGTGAGGTACAGGGCTCTATTGTGTTCAGTTAGGCAATTCATCATCGGAGAATGTTACCCTATTAACCTCAAAAATTTTGTTTGCAATCTTCTCGATATGATTCCCAGTAATCTTCTCTGGCACACGTGCTTCATTTAAAAACTTCATTAACGCTCGACGATGTTCATCCGAATAGATCAGTAGAGACAATAGTGAGATTTGCGCCGGCGTTTTCCTTAATTGTTCCACAATTAAATAGTCATATGCCTTCATCTTTCTCAAAAATTCTTCAGCTTCCTCTTCAGTAACAGCTTCCTTTACCGGTGCCGGATTATCTCTAGCTTCTTTAACTTTTCTTAATTCCTCAGGGGCAAAGCACATCCCTGATCTAGTCAACCCATGCATTTCGCATACTTCCTTTTTAACTTCTTTTCCTCTGTACATAACACTCACCCGGTCATAATTCCACGGTACAGCCTTTTCACTAACCTCAGACAACTGAACCACCAGTTTAATGATAACTGGTTCTGTATGAGCGCCCTTTACAACCAACACGGGCTTAACAATTGCTCCTGGTATTGTCACTTTAACAGGTTCTGGCTTCACTATCAACACTGGCTCATTGACCACTTGTTCCACTACGACCAATGCTTTCCCACTGATTGATTTCTCATTTGCTTTGCTTTCATTCACCTTAATCATCATCACCGTTTGCGATAGCTTCTTGTATTCTCCCCTCTGCACTAACTCGATCATGTGAGCCTCATGATGAGTTGGTAATGGATTTTGCGTGATATTGGGAGTTTCTGGAGCCTGTACTTCAATTTTCCTGGTATCAATAAGTTCCTGAATAGCAGTTTTCAGATGCTAACATTTCTCCGTATCGTTCCCCGGAGCTCCTGAGCAATATTCACAACTAACTGAATGGTCCAGGTTCCTCGGTGGAGGGTTTGGTATTTTTGGCTCGATTGGGTTTAGCATTCCAAGCTGCCTTAACATGTGGAACAGGCTAGTATAAGATTCTCCTAGCGGGGTGAAAGTCTTTTTCTTTTGTAATCTATCATTCTTGGCAACGGGGTTTGGTCGGAAACCAGTTCCACCGGGATTTCTGTATGTTCTAAGAGGTAGGTATGCATTTTGGGTATGATAGGTGTTATGGGGAGTGGGTGCACGCCAGGGTGCCTGAGGTTGAGGGTAATTTTGGGCATGGTGAACTGAGAAATGGGGAACGTGAGGTGGATAATAATGTTGTGGTGGGCTATATTGTGTATGTGGGTATGTTTGGTGATGTGGACGGGATTGATGATAATAAGGGGAAGGACCCCTGGACCATGTCCTAGACTCCACCACGACAACTTCTTCTTTCCCAAAACCCCTCCAGTGCCAGTCTGGATGGCTTGGGTGGTCGCTTTTATTGCGGAGTAACTCATAATCTTGTTGGACTTCAACCCTTCTTCTACCATGCTTCCCATTTTAACGACTTCATTGAAAGTTTTGCCCACGGCTGACACCAGATGGCCGTAATAGGTAGGCTCTAAAGCTTGCAAAAAGTAATCCACCATCTCAGCCTCTTTCATAGGCGGATCGACCCTCGCGGCCTGCTCTCTCCATCGAAATCCATATTCTCTAAAACTCTCCCCAG
>MU694251.1:31448-79762 GCA_026770625.1 Nicotiana glauca | reverse complement strand
AAGATCTAATGGCTCAAACGTCGTCGTTTAATGAGTGAGCTGACTTGTGTATTCTGACCGTCAGATCAAGAATTCAACGGTCCAGATATCCTATAACTAAACGACGCCGTTTGGTCTTTAAAGACATACAGACCGGGTATTGGGGTAGGTTGAGCTGGATCGTGGGCTGTTTTTGGGCCTGGGTTGGACTGGAAAGGGATTTTCTTTGGGCTAAGACATTTTGGCCCAAATTTACTTAATATTTGGTGTTATAACTATGTATTGTATTCTTTTTTTATATTTTGTATTTTCTTAAATTTTATACAATTGAAATTAAACTAATAATCATACTAATCAAAGTCTAAAAATTATTTAATAACTATTTTGTAGTAATTTTCAATTAAAACCATAAGATCCTATTTTTGATTTTTCTTTCATTTGTTTTTTTCAAAATGCATTAATACTAAAAATATAAAAATTAAAAATCCTAAATCATATGCATATTTTTATATTTTTAATACGAGTTATCATGTGACCAATTAACACAAAGAATGCAATAAAATTCTTAAAATTGTCAAAATTATTTTATTTGACATTTTTGGAATAATTTGCTTAGGGTAAAAATCACGTGCTCACATTAGTTTGTAAATTAAATAATTAATTTTTATAATTATATATTCACATATGGGTTCTAGGCTCCATATTTGGAGCCCAGTAGCACCAATCTATCTTGAATTATTTTATGTGTTAGTTTTATTATAATATTATATGTTAGTTTATAAATTGAATAATTAATTTTTATGAATAAATATTTTTTTAAATGGGTTCCAAGCTCGATATTTGGAGCCCAGTAACACCAATTTATCATGAATTCTTCTATTTGTTAGTTCTATTATTAAGTTACATGTTAGTTTTATAATTATATATATTTGTTTGTAAATTAAATAGTTAATTTTTATAATTATACAATATTTAATTATTAAATATTCATATATGAGTTCCAGGCTCGATATTTACGGCACAGTAGTACCAAACCATGTTGACTATAATTCGACAGAGTTTTTGTTTGATCTGTCCGTTATTTTGATGTATTTTTGAGTATAAGAGATACTTAAACTACATGGAAACTATGCTAAATAACTATACATTTTACTACGCTAAAAGACACTACATTTTACTATGCTAAAAGCCATATTTTTTACTACCCTAAAAGACATTCTGATTTACTAGTCTTTAAGCAAATAAATAATTTAAACAAGACAAAATACAACAAATACATTGCAATCACAAAAATAGATATAAAACAGTAATGATAATTTATTAACATTTTTATTATCGAATAATAATGATTTTACAATTTTTACATATTTTTTTACAACATTAATATTTTAGTCCGGATAAAATAACATATCAATTTAATCGCAAAAAAAAATACAAAACAACATATTCAAAACAACTAATATGCATTATTTATATGACTTTGGACATAAATTAAATTGGAATACCTCGAATTATATTTTTCGGAAAGTTGAAGATTTAAAAATTTGACTCTGAAACAAGCAACCCACAACAATAGAAGGCTTGGCTAGGATGTGGGACCAACAATATCTACTTTTTACTGGACAGGTGGGGTCCACACGAGCTTTTTTGGACGTTAATGGAGGAAGCGCTATATTTTTAAAAATGAATGGGGAAGGGGATCTGGGCAGAAACGTGGGGGAAAGGGAAGGGTTCTATTATTTATGTATATAAAACGTGGTCCATTATCGCATTTTATATAAAACGTGGTCCACTACCGCATTTTATATAAAACGCGATAATGTACCGTGCTTTATATAGTAGTCTTATCAGCTACTATATAAAATATGATTTGTCACAGCATTTTATATAAAATGCAGTTCATAAGTGTGTTTTATATAAAATGCAGTTCATAACCGTATTTTATATAAAATCCAGTTCGTAGCCGCATTTTATATAGAATTGTAACTTTTTTTTACACCTAAAAAAGTATTTTGAGTCCAAAAAGATAACATTTCGGTTCCGGACTCTTATGTTTGAACGTGATTTTGGGACATTAAGGTAAAATGCGGTTCATTACCGCATTTTACATAAAATGCTGTAATCGTGTTTTATATAGTAGCTGATAAGACTGCTATATAAAGTGAGGTACATTAGCACATTTCATATAAAACACCTTTCAATACCGCATTTTGCATGTTTTATGGACCCACCAATAACTATTCTGCGCTTAATTGACATAACAATGATTCAAATATGTAAATGGCCTTTTAAACTGCGTTTTACTTCCAAAAATTTGACCCCCTGTCACGACCCAACCCCGATTCGGTCGTGATGGTGCCTCTCGTGAATACAAGGCCAACCAACCAACCCATTTGGCCCTTTTTCAGAATAGTTAATATTAGTAAATAGCTTTAGCATGATTAAATAACCACAGTCTAATCAAAAGATTTCTGTATAAAGTGCAGAATACAGCCCAATACCAGGGTATCACAAGTCACGGGCATCTATTAGAGTATAAATATAGTTACAAGGTCTGAAATATACTAAACAAGACTGATAAACAAAAGGGAGAAAAGCAGTGCTACGAACGCTAGCAGTCACCTTGCTAACTCCGGAGGGGCCCATTACGGCACAAGCGCAATATCAAGCCACATCGTGGCATCATCTCTCGGCACTTGGCCTCACATCACTTGACACTCGGCCTCACATCACTCAAGCCACCTCGTAGCGTATAAATATACCTCAGGCCCTTGGCCTCATATCACTCAGTGTATCCTCACATATGGCCCTCGGCTGCACTCAATCAGATATCATCACAAGTCCCTCGTGCATTAGTAAAATAGTAGTTCTCAGCCCAAAACATAATTTAGAAATATCGTTTAAGTTTCAAATCTGAGTAAAAGTGTTTGAGTCTGTAAAGTAGTAGATATCAACATGACTGAGTTCAAGTAATAAGTTGAAACAGTAAGGAAATAGTGATAAAAATCCCCGAAGGGTTCAAATAGTTGGCACGAAGCCCAAATATGGCAATCAGCCCAAATCTTGATGATAACAAATAAGTTTCAGTCAAATACGCGGTAAAATCATAAATCGGGACGGACGGAGTCACAATCCCTAGTAGTAAAAGACCCCGCGCTTGTCATCCAGCGCGTGTCTCACCTCAATATAGCACTACGATGTGCAATCCTGGGTTTCAAACCCTCAGGATATCATTTACAATCATTATTCACCTCGAACCGGCTAAATCTCTAGCAACACCTTTTCCCCTCCAAGCAGCCTCCACGCACGTCGATTATATCCAAAATCAGAACGAATATGTCACAATATGCTAAGGGAACAAAGACCAAGAGAAAACAATCAAAAAATATCAAAAATCTCGAAATTAGCAAAACCTGAGCCCCGGGCCCACTTCTCAAAACTCAGAAATTTTTACATCAACGGGTTTCTTATCACTCCACGAGTCCATGCATATAAAGAACACCAAAATCGGAGTCCAAATGGCCCCTCAATTCCAAATCAAAAATCCAAAATTTCAAGCCCTAGTTCTTCTATTTTTGGCTTAAGTTCCATGAATTTCTAGGTAGATTTCACTATAGAATCATGTTTTAGGTTCAAAAATCTTACCTCCAATCGATTCTCCTTGAATCTCCCTCAAAAAGCTCTCAAAATAATTGACTATGGAGGAAATATGACTCAAAATCGCGGATGAAATAACTTATAAGCTTTCTGCCCAGTTTTGACCTCTCTTCATCGTGTTCGCGACCTCAGCCTCGTGAACGCGAAGCACACCTTTTAATTTCCCAAAATCAACCTTATGAAAACGCGATCTACTCCATGTGAACGCGATGCACTAGCCTTACATACCTACACGAATGCGGTCCCGCATACGCGAACGCGAAGAACAACTTCCCCTGGACCTAAATCCTTATACGCAAATGCGAACGACCTCCTGTGAACTTGAAGCATCAGCTCCCAGCCTTTTGGGAAAGTGAGCCCTCGAACGTGAACGTGAAGGCTAAACTCTAGCCATCCCAAGAACCTTCTACGCGAACGCGACATACCCCTCGCGATCGCGAAGGCTTAAATATCTGCAACACCTGAACTATTTTTCTACAACATTCCAATTCCAAAAATAGCTCGATTGACCACCTGAAACTCACCCAAGGCCCAGGGGACCTCAACCAAAAATACCAACACATCCTAAAACCTCATTCAAACATGTTCCAATAATCAAAATACCTCAAACAACATCAAATCCACCAATTCACATCATATTCAAGCTTAATTTTTTTTCTAAAAACTTCCGAAACATTCTTTTGATAAAACACCCAACCAAACCACATACAAATGACCTGAAATTTTGTACACACATGCCAAATGAAATAACGAAACTACTACAATTCTCGGAATTTCATTCTGACACCCGGACCAAAATCTCATCTATCAACCGAAAATCGCCAAAATATCAACTTCGCCAATTTAAGCCTAATGCTACTCCGGACCTCCAAAATCCATTCTGATCATGCTCCTAAGTCACAAATCACCTCCTAAAGCTAACGGAACCATCGGAACTCACTTCTGAGCCCTCTAACACATAAGTCAATATCCGGTTGACTTTTCTAACTTAAACCTTCTTAAAAGAGACTAAGTGCCTCATTTCTTACAAAATCCACTCCAAACGCAAACTAATCAACTTGATCATATAAAATACGGATAACAAAGCATAAAGAAGTAGAAATGGGGAAAACGGAGCGGTAACTCATGAGATGACTGACCGGGTCATCACGTCCTCCCCAACTTAAACACATGTTTTCCTCGAACGTACCCAGAGTTGTTCTAAATATTCAACCAGTCACTGAATAACCTTATCATGCATATACCCAGGGATGATCCCACGTCACCCTATCTCATATAGGTCCGATAACACGTTGCAAATGAAATAGCACAATCCAATCTAGCCCATAAGCCATAGAACCACATTTTCACTTCTGAAACCATCAATACGATTAAAACCTCACACCTATACTTCGAATAGACCTGAACCAGCTGTAATAACCCACGCCTGCAACCTCGGGAGCAATCCCATGATATACCACATAACTCAAAACACTCGTAGCTATAACTTCTATTCACAGCGGCTGCCCACAACGACCGAATACTGGTAGAAAACCTCTTATCAACTAAAGTCTCATTCCAAAACTTTCATATACGGCCAAGGATAAATGAAAGGCACAATAACCACGACCATTTTTCTCGGGTAAACCATTTATGAAGATATTCCTCCTTTGGCAAATTCCATAGAATATTTCCGAGCCAAACCTCACTATTATCCTTTCGACATGCTGAAATCGAAACCGTTCGTATTCATTAATGATCCCAACGTTCTCCTCTAATCCAAAAAACACCACTTTGGTGACATGACAGATCAATATAGGTCTAAGCCATAACTTGCATAATATGCGCACTAATAAGCAACGGTTTGAACATACTCAAATCATGAAAATAACTCAAATGAGAGAGTTGTACCTCAAGCTCACCAGTACCATTACAACACAAGGCTGAGAACCCGTTTCACATCATAGAAATAGAAAACATGAATCTACCTCGAAAGGTCATATATCCACATAGCCTTGCTACAATACGCGATCCTATCCAAACACTGCTCCACATGAAACACCTCAGGTCACTATGCTCAAAATCGACAGCCATGCTCAATTTGATGTCTGGAACCAAAGCAATTCATTACACCCACGGTGAAAACACATAGCATATACCACGCAAACCCGATAGGACATGACCAATATGCTATTCACCGAGCAACACCCAATTACTTTCCCCCTCGACTCCTACTATGAGACTCCAAATGAACTACACCATATGTGCCCATAACCAACAAATCACAATACCTTGCAACACAGAAAGGTAACTCATTGATCTCACCAGATTAATAATAAGCTCAATAACAGCCAAATCAACACATCCTTCAACAATACAATTCGGAGCCAACCAGGCCGACTCAAGATAGAACACGCATCCACATTAGCCTGCCAACGAACTCCTTATCAAGGACACCTGAAGCTGCTCCTTCCACTCCCATAACTCTACCGGTGCCATATGATACGATGCCCGGCATCAAACCGATATCGAAATCAATAACCATGTCCGACGACATGCCCGGCCACAAAAAGCACATCTGAAAAGTCCCTCACCACCGGAATTGAATCAATGGTAGAAGCCTCTGCACTGACATCCATCACAAAAATCTAAATAAGAGGAACAATCCTGCCCAACCATCTGCTGGGTCTTGGAAATATAAAACCATCATACTAGGACATAATATGTCGCACCTTACCACTCAATCCGTGGCATTCCCGGCATAGCCAACAGCGCCGCCTTGGCGCAATAGTCCAGAATGTCATAATATGAAGACAACCAATTTGAACCCAATATCACTTCCAAATCCAACATACTAAGCATAAAAGATCTGCTCGGGTCTTCAGACCCCGATAGTCATTAGACAATCGATACACGCAACACACAATAACAATATAGCCCCTGAACATGAGAACTCCCAGTCTCCAACTCCATATAGCACACAAATCACCATACCTGATCCCAAATTTCACCGCCCGAATACATATCACACCTCAAGTACCCCAATCATTCCATGAAAGATATTCTAAAATTCCCCTATGCCATCAAGCAAACTCGAATATCAATAGTCGATCTAACAAGAGAGCGCCGCAGTACTACCGAAGTACTATCAACTTAATCACATTGCCTTTTATGAAACATATACCCTCGAAAAATAATTATGATTAGCAATACCATTTGCTTAATCATCTGAAGATCATTCACCCTAATCATCTTAAGCTCATTTCTCTAATCACTTAAAACTGCCCGTGCTGCCTAAGAATTTTATGACTTTCCATTCAGAACTGAACCGTAACCTTACACACACAAATCTCAATCCTCCATAACATGTCGCATGTACCATACCATCCTAGGATAACATGAGAACTCCATCTCCCTTCCGAGCCACAAACATCTACGTACTCAATTAGTCAAGAACTTTCCATTGGTCCCACCTAGAAGAAAATCACTATACATCCCATGCTCCGCAATGCCCATAGAAAATATACATCTCCAAACCACGGTAAAAATAGTTAAGAATTCTCCAAGTTCCACTTGCACAAATCAGACCTGCCAGGACTTAATCCTTCTAACTCGACCAAGCTAAGCAAGACATCAAAAACTATGAGCATTGCCGCAAAATACCTATAAGAACTCATTACCTCGAACACACACAAGAAACAAATCATATCCTTACTATACCGGTCCAGTCTACTACTACACTACCCCATCTATCTAAATTTCCTTCTGATTCATCTTCAACTTGATACTTCCTTTTTATTGTAGCACCACAATTTCTCAACTCAGACTTATCACACGGAACCAAGCATAAAGCCACATTGTCTAAGGCTCATAAGTCGCTGAATACCTTCTTAAACATTCCCAAAAATACCATATTCCAAAATACTTTACTCTGAAAAACTTCCTGCGAATCTAAATCTTTTACCTTTACCTTCCTGGTACTAATACATAGAATCCCATAATTAACATAGGAATATCACAAGTCTTGACCTCTTCCAATGGAAACTCAGTTTTTAATCACATATACAACTTTAAGATACCCAATTGTTACATGTAGAATCTTGAACATATTACAACCTTTCTCGAGAGTCATTTACTCTATTTAAGCTACTATTAGCCTGATCAAACAAACAGAACCACCCGTGCCTCATTAGCACTCTAACACCGCAGGATGTGACCTCATCCCAACACAAACAAGCATCTTACTGCTCTATGCACCGAGCATTCTTTACCAACAACAAATTAAGACATCCTGTGATTATCACACACCTACGTAGCACCATATAACCTTTATCAAAATTTTCCTTCACTCGAGCCATCATCGACCTCAATCTCCATAAGCCATAACTGACTCAACAACATGCTTCAAACTGGAACCAACATAGCACCTAACTGTGCAATCAACTTAATCAATAGCAAACTCCCCCACTTGGCTCAAAGCCATAGATCAAAACACACCCAATAACTCATAACGCGTATAACCTATTGTTGCCATAATACCACAGTGAGATTAAACTCAATCCTTCATAAGCTTATGGAAACACAAATCATCTAGAATTTTAACTCTTCTGCAAATCTAGCATTTACTCTCGTAACAATTAAACCCATTCTCATAAGTGACCTAGATACAAATTACAACATATATCTTTTCCTAGAAATTGAGATCTTCCAACATACGACATAAGGATCACACAAACTAAAAACATTCCGCAGGAGGTAACCCACCAGCTTTGCCTCAAGCTAGCATTTCTTTATACCTTCCACTGATATATCTACTAAGCAATCACTTAGTCTTCCTGAGTCTGAACTCATATCACAACATGAAATTTACTCTAGTCCCAACTAGGAGGCATGAAAAGATTCTTCATATGCCCATACTCGGGGCTATACCTCAAAATCAGAATGAAAATGAAATACCTACTAGTCTCCTATCCTCTAGCAGACCCTTCTTGTTGCTTCCAAATCATATAAATATATCCCGCAGTCATAACATACTCATCATAGAGCCAAAACCATCACTTCCACTAATAGGGACACTACCGAACATATAAGTTCAAAAACACTTATTCACACAATCAGCACCTTGGTGCTTAGCTATAGATAAAAATCCGGCCTCAAGTCCTCCAGACTGGCCCAACATCAACTCACAGAGATCACATCTCGCCCCTCGATCAGAGAAGCACAAGCCATCGATGCACATCTGATACTGAGTGCTCATGCATGCACATGAACACGTAGGAGGAATTCAAAGAGTTACATTTCAAGCTGAATCCAAGGATGCACGATAAGAATTCAAGAATGCGAAGTTTTCCTAAAGATTCTGCAGCCTCTCGAGGATAAATGCCGACGTCTCCGTACCGATCCGCGAGACTCTACTAAACCTGCTCATGACTCATGAGACCTATGTAACCTAGGCTCTGATACTAACTTGTCACGATCCAATCCTGATCCGGTCGTGATGGCGCCTCTCGTGAAGACAAGGCCAGCCAACCAACCCATTTCGCCCTTTTTTAGAATAGTTAATATTAATAAACAGTTATAGCATGATTAAGTAACCACAGTCTAATCAAAATAGTTCTTTATAAAGTGCGGAATACAGCCCAATATCGGGGTAAAGTCACAAGCATCTATTAGAGTATAAATACAGCTACAATGTCTGAAATATACGAAACAGGATTGATAAAAAAAAGGGAGAAAAGAAGTGTTGCGAACGCTTGCAGTCACCTTGCTAACTCCAATAACTCTGCCTCCAATCAGTCAAAACCCGCTATCGGGTGCAAAAATACCTGCATCTACACACACGGTGAAGGGAGTAAAGTGAGTACTCTAACTCAGTAAGTAATAAAGGTAAATAACAACTAAGCAGTAAGAAATCACGTAAAGCAAACCAATATGCTGTATAAAAGCAGTGTAAAACCCTTTGAGAAAAGCAGTGAAGCTGTGAAATCTTTAGAAATATCTTAGCTCAGTTTAAACTCTTTTGAAAATTACTTTTTTCAACAGTTACGTAATGAATGCAAAACAATTAGTGTCGCTAAGCACCGAAAATCTGCCCCTTGGGCACAAATACCATAATATAACAGGTAAAATGACAAGTAAATATGAAAGATGAACACATAAAGGTTCGCCCCTCGGGTAATATCTTAGAACAGTACCAGCCCCTCGCGCTCACTCTCAGAATAGTATCAGCCCCTCGGGCTCACTCTCGTAACATTCTCAGCCCCTCGGGCTCACTCTCAGAACAATATCAGCCCCTCGGGCTCACTCTCAGAACAATGGATACCCGCGCTCACTGTGGGTGTGCAGACTCCGAAGGGGCCCCTTACGATCCAAGCGCTATATCAAGCCACCTCATGGCATCATCTCTCGGCACTTGGCCTCACATCACTCAAGCCACCTCGTGGCATATAAATATACCTCAAGCCCTTGGCCTCATATCACTCAGTTTATCCTCACATATGGCCCTCGGCCGCACTCAGTCGGATATCATTACAAGCCCCTTGGGCATTAGTAAAACAGTAGTTCTCAGCCCAAAACATCATTTAGAAATATCATTTAAGCTTCAAATCTGAGTAAAAGTGGCTGAGTTTGTAAAGCAGTAGATATCAACAAGATTGAGTTCATGTAATAAGTTGAAACAGTGAGGTAATAGTGATAAAAATCCCCGAAGGGTTCAAATAGTTGGCACGAAGCCCAAAGATGGCAATACACCCAAATCATGATGATAACAAATAAGTTTCAATCAAATACGCGATAAAATCATCAATCGGGATGGAACGAGTCACAATCCCTAGTAGTAAAAGACCCCATGCGCGTCATCCAGCGCGTTTCTCACCTTAATATAGCACTACGATATGCAATCCGGGGTTTCAAACCCTCAGGATATAATTTACAATCATTACTCACATCAAACCGGCTAGATCTCTAGCTCGCGACGCCTTTGCCTCTCAAATCGACCTCCACGCGCGTCGAATCTATCCAAAATCAGAACAAATATGTCACAATATGCTAAGGGAACAAAGCCCAAATGAAAAGAATCAAAAAATATCAAAAGTCCCGAAATTAGCAAAACTCGAGCCCCGAGCCCCGGGCCCACTTCTCGAAACTCAAAAATTTTTACATCAACGGGTTCCTTATCATTCCAAGAGTCCATGCATACAAAGAACACCAAAATCTGAGTCCAAATGGCCCCTCAAATCCTAAATCAAAAATCTAAAATTCCAAGCCGTAGTTCTTCAATTTTTGGCTTAAGTTCAATGAATTTCTAGGTAGATTTCACAATAGAATTACGTTTTAAGTTCAAAAATCTTACCTCCAATCGATTCTCCTTGAATCCCTCTTGAATATCCCTCAAAAAGCTCTCAAAATAATTGACTATGGGGGGAAAATGACTCAAAATCACGGATGAAATAACTTATAAACTTTCTCCCCAGTTCCGACCTCTCTTCATCGCGTTTGCGACCTCAGCCTCACGAATGCGAAGCACACCTTTTAATTTCCCAAAATCAACCTTATGCGAACGCGACCTACTCCCTGCGAACGCGATGCACTAGCCTTATATACCTACGCGAACACGGTCCCACATACGCCAACGCGAAGAACAACTGTTCCTGGACCTAAATCCTTATACGCGAACGCGAACGACCTCCTGCGAACGCGAAGCATCAGCTCCCAGCCTTTCACATACGCGAGCCCCGGAACACGAATGCGAAGTCTAAACTTTTCCCATCCTAAGATCTTTCTACGTGAACGCAACATAACCTTCGCGATCGCGAAGGCTTAAATGTCTGCAACACCTGAACTATTTTTCTGCAACATTCCAATTCCAAAAATAGCATGATTGACCACCTGAAACTCACCCGAGGCCCCCGGGACCTCAACCAAAATTACCAACACATCCTAAAACCTCATTCAAACTTATTCCAATCATTAAAACACCTCAAACAACATCAAATCCACCAATTCACATCGAATTCAAGCTTTATTTTTTTTCTAAAAACTTCTGAAACACACTTTTGATAAAAAAAAAAAACAACCAAACCACGTTCGAATGACCTGAAATTTTGCACACACATCCCAAATGACATAATAAAGCTACTGCAACTCTCAAAATTCCATTCCGTCACCCGGATCAAAATTTTACCAATCAACCGAAAATTGCCAAAATATCAACGTCAACAATTCAAGCCTAATACTACTCCGGACCACCAAAACCCATTCCGATCACGCTCATAAGTCACAAATCACCTCCCAAAGCTAACTGAACCATCAAAACTCACTTCTGAGCCCTCTAACACATAAGTCAACATCCGGTTAACTTTTCCAACTTAAACCTCCTTAAAAGAGACTAAGTGCCTCATTTAAATTCACTCCAAACGAAAAATAATCAACTTGATTACATAAAACATGGATAATGAATCATAAAGAAGTAGAAATAGGAGAAACTAAGTGGTAACTCATGAGACGACTGATCGGGTCGTCACACCCCCGAATTGGGTATTGCCTTATTTAAAGGCGTTAATGGTTTTGAGAGAAATCATTCAGAAATAAGTAACTTCGTGATAAATTTTTCTTGTTGTTAAATTCCCAAGCTTTTTTCATAATGTCTGAAGAGCGAAAAGTAAGGGTTTCATTATATGGGAAGGGGTAAGGTTGTGGTGGTAAATAACTCAGTGAGCTATAATTTATCTCCATAAAGTGATGTTAAGTTGCCACTTATAATGGAGTATGATAGACTGATATCGTTGTTATGCAATAAATGAGGTTGAGCAAACGTTTGCTGAATCTTAAAATAACCATACGATATTCGTATTCTGTGACTCCGCAAGGGGTTTATTGTTATGCTAAGCTTAACATCGAGGATGATGAAAATCTGATAGATTTTTTTGGGACTCCGAATGAATACCGGGAACTTATTTTGATAAAAATGTTAGAAATGTACGTGAAGCATGAATCATTAGCTGGTTATTCTGGAGCAGTTTTAGC
The DNA here is from genome assembly GCA_026770625.1 of Nicotiana glauca. NCBI lineage: Eukaryota > Viridiplantae > Streptophyta > Magnoliopsida > Solanales > Solanaceae > Nicotiana > Nicotiana glauca. The sequence goes on along the minus strand of MU694251.1, from coordinate 67,123 downwards.
CCAACAAGTTTCGGTTGAAAGAGTTTGGCCGGATCTAAACTTATCTCGGTAGTCCATCCGCGAGTTATCACCAATATGATAATGTCCATCATGGAATGTCAACACATTATGACCGGTAAGTGAAGTGATATAGCTATATGTAAAGTATTTATCAATTTGAGTAGCTTATTATTTTATTGTTTGTGAAGTGAAAATGATCAAGTCGATGGTCCTGAACTCACTTTGTTGTCCGTAGACAATGTATTTACTCGGGATTTGGTAGATGCGCAGAGTCAGGAAGATAATAGTAATTATGACAATAGTGTTGATGAGTCTGGAGATGACACACCCTTTCCTGGTGAGGGTGATGATGAGAAGGAAGTGAATGTCGAACCTGAGCTGACGAGGGAGCATGCTCTACCTCCCGTTAGACCAAGAAAGTACGAGTCTCAGGTGCCGTTTAATCCAATGAATATTACCTACCTTGATAATTTTCCAAGTATGTTGAATGTGGATATCCTCACAAGGGATCTTTACGAAATTCGGTCAGCAATGTGGGATGAGTCTAGACCAACGATGTTGGCAAAGGGCATGTATTTTCCTGATAAAGCTCGTTTATCCAGTGCTTGTAAAACGTACAGCGTAAGAGAGTGTCGTGAGATGATAGTATGGGAGTCAAGCATGGAGGTATACAAGGCTATATGTTGTAGATGGTTTATGGGTTGTCACTGAATGGTGCGTGCGAGCAAGAAGGAAACAGGGGTATAGGAAGTGCATAAATATATTAGCACCCACAATTGTAAAATGGACACATTCAATGGGAATCACTTCAACTTGAATGTTGACTTGATTTCTCTTCAACTGATTCCATACTTAGAAGTGTCCATTAAGTACAAGATCAAATAGTGTATTACATCTATCCACTAGGACTATTACCAAAAGAAACGCATATCTTGGGCGCAAACGTGCATTTGAAATTATTTATGGTGACTGGGATAAGTCATTTGCATCTCTACCTAGGTACATGGACACATTGAAACACTTTAAACCCAGGACTGTTGTTTAATGGAAGCATGAGCGGAGTACATGAATAACGGAATATATATTCAGATATGTGTTCTGCGCATTTAAACCAGCAATTGATGGTTTTGTACATTATTGTCCGGTAATTTTCATAGACGGTACTCATTTCTAAGGAAAGTATGATATTAAGATGTTAATCATTATTGTAGTAGATGCCAACGGACAAATATTTCCACTAGCTTTTGCCATCTGTGCCAATTAAAATCGAGAGACGTGGGCGCTATTTTTGAACCATTTGAAGCAGCACGTTATCAAACAACTTTTAGGTATTTGTCTAATATTTGATTGGCATGGTGGTATATTAAGTTATGTAAAGCATTTGCATGAATCAAAGGAACCCTATGCATACCACGTTTACTGTGTGAGGCACCTGAAGGCCAATATCCAGAAGAAATATCCCAACAAAGACTTGCATGATTTAATGTGGATGGATGCAACTGATTGACAACAGTGGAAATTCAGGAGGCATATGGAATCGATCTGGCAGTTAGACGAAAGAGCCTATAATTGGTTGATACAACATAAGCTTCACAAGTGGACATTGCATTCTGATGGTGGCAGACGATGGGGAACCCTGACTACAAATGTGTCCGAGTCTTTAAATGGGTAATTGAAGTCTACACATGGATTGCCTGTCACTGCCATGGTCCGGATGGCATTCAAACAGATGGTGGAGAGGTTTGTCGAAAGGCATAGAGGTGCATCAGAATTGATGGACAGGGGTGTTGAATTTACGCCAATACCGATGAAAAGATTTGAGAAATACAGGAGGCGAACACATTGTCATTCATATTTATAGTATGATCACGACCAGGGGTGTTTTTGAAGTTCACATCGCTATCTATCGACACCGAGGGAATAATATACTATAAATAAAGCCAGCAAGTTGTGTTCATGTGGGAAATAGGCCATCTACCACATGTCGTGCTCGCATGCCATGAAGTGCTTTCAACAAACAGGTTTAGGGGCAACCAACTATGTTGATAGGTAATACAGTATTGTTGTATACCTAAACACATATAGTGTGCAATTGTAGTCAGTGGGTGTTGAGCATTATATGCTACCGAAACCACTTAAAATGCTATGTAACAAGGACTATTTGCTCAAGCTACTAGTGCAAAAAAGAACGCGTAAATGGAATCAAATGGATGTTGGTGATACCGTATATGCACGTAAATGTGGCATATGCTCACAAACAGGACACGACCGTCATAAATGTCCTTTAGCTGGTTTGGCTGGCGGTGATAATCCAGTTCCTGGTACAAGTTCATCTAATGTGCCCAACTATCAAGGATACATATAGTGTTTTGTTTTCATAATTTTTTGTGTAATAAATGTCTGTACTTATTTATGTTGCAAGATGTATCAAATAAAATAAATCTTATTAATATTTAACATTATTCAGTTGAGTAAATTAATAACCTTCTCCCTCCCGTTCATGTAATAAAAAATAGTATGGTTTAAAAAATAGAAAATTTGTACATTCAGTTTCGAGTTTCACTCTAAAATTATTAGAAAACAACACTGTCAGAGGAAAAAAATATTTGATAAATAAGTGACTATATTTATAGCGCGGTTAAATACTACATTTTGTGTGTTGTCTTGTCGATCTAATAAGCTGTCCGACTACAGAAAAACTTTTTTGTATCAAATAAATCTTTAACACGCCAAGAATAGCACAGTTAAATACTATGTTTTGCGTGAATATATATAGCGCAATTAAATACTACATTTATGTGTTGTCTTGTTGATCTGAAAAGTTGTCCGGTTGCGAAAAAGTTATTTTGTATCAGAAAGAATCTTTAACACGCCAAGAAAATCGCGGTTAAATACTACTTATATAAATATATATATATATAGCGTGGTTAAATACTACGTTTTGTGTGTTGTCTTGCCTATAAATAACGGGCGCATTCTAGTTTTTTTTGCGGTTCCATAACAAATAGCAAAATTTTCCATAAAAGTTGCTTTTTTAAAAAAAATTCAACAAAGGTCTGACTGCATGTAAGTACCAATGTGCAAATGTGGCAAACACTGTATAATGGCGAAATGTTGGGATGACGGTCAAGTTGGGGGCAGATACTGGATGTGTGTGAATAGGTTTTGAGGCAACAATGGAAATTTTTGCAATTTTGAGGTATGGATTGATACCCTGTCAGTAGGAATGATACAAATAGTCTTTGCAGTTTCTTCATGATTTGACCAAAAAACAGTGGAAATATGTACGAGAATACAAACGAGAAGTTGCGGAGTTGAAGGAGAAACTCAAAGAAGTACAAGAAGAAAAAATAAGCTGGAAGAAAATTTTAAGTGGTTGGAGAAGAGAATACTAGGCGGTGGTGACTAAAAAATGATATATATATATATGTTGAGTGTAGTAGTTTATCTTTATGTTTTTCGTGTCATGTGTCTTCATTAGTTGTACTGAATTTAAGTTATATTAAGTTTCTATGTTTGTGTTTGTGTTTATGTTGTAGTAATAAAGAAGAGACGGGTAATAAAAGTATAATGCACATATCATGTAAGCATAAAATATTATTGTTATTATTTACATAATTTACATAAAATAATATTTACATAATGTATATAAAATACAAAAAAATTAATGTGTCCCACAGACTGTATGCTTCAATGCAGCCGTTGGCCTGAGGCGCATCCCATCCCATCCGGCTATGCTATCAAGATCATTCTTATCACGTTGCCTCTTTATCTGAGGATGCGCTGAATCATGATCGTCAGAAGTGCTGGCACGCTCGGTAGAAGGGGTCGTAGGTCCATCAGCAACCTACAAAAGAATAAGTCAGCTCAGTATATGAAAAACTATATTAGTAATGTACGTATTAAGTTAAAAAAAATTCTTACCATGGTCTCTTCGGGCTCCTGAATATAAGCATCTGTCGCATCCATCTCAGCATCGCACAAAGTGGCTTCCGTGACGGGCTGGGATGAAGCCTTAATAAGAAAATTATAAAGTTATTTATAGCGGATCAATGAGATAAGAACAAATTTAAATTTAATAGTAATATAAACATACATGCATCTGTGAAAGATCCATAAGACCCATCAATGATGAGCCATAACTCAGCCAGCGCCCACCATCCATATCTCGGTTCGGCTGATCCTCTACAGCGGTCAAAGGTCCTAAAAATAATTGCTCCCAATCTCTAATAATGTTCGTGCCTGTGATCAACAATGGATATGACGGGGTCACCTGGGATGTTGCTGGAGTCAGCACCAGTTGAAGGTTGTACGATGGCATGCTGCTGGGATGCTCGTCTGGCTGAGAGAGGTAACCCGTCAGATCATCTCTATCATCCTCATCAGGTGCCTGAACAGGTGCCTCAATGCCCCCTTACTAGGGACCACCTCCTAGCCGGCCCCCATGACCCTGTCGGGTACCCCTTCCTCATGGGACATCCTTACCTCATCGTCCCCTCACTTGTGGGACAGGCCAACCTCGATGGTAGTGCTCTAAGAACTTGTCCTCTTTAGCTCGATACAGTATCTAGGCAGCCAGCTCTGTAACCTGCAGGCCATACTCCTGCAAAGCGACAACAGGATCGTCGGCATGTTGTTGCATCTGCAGTACCAACTGGTGGACTAAATGTTTCCCAATAGCCTACACAACATTTAAAATATAATTACAGAATGCTATATCACAATTATAAATAAGAATACCAAATAACATACTAGTTCCTCGTGCCTCTCGGCGTATGGAACGTACCGACCGCCAGCTTAATGAATGGGGTTCACAACGAAAAGTTGAGTAACGTCGTGGTACCAGGGCATAAAATCATGCTTAGTATCCTGCCAACTCAGTGAAGGGGGGCAGAATCAGGTTAAATCATTGGTCCCAAGTAAATATCTGATCCTTTAGCCAGGCCAAATATTGGTTGTCCACCCTGGTACGATCATCCTGTTAGTAATGTGTGGTCTCCCAGGTGGGCGATATCGGTACGAACTGCGGCCTACCAAACTAACAAAGTACCCTTTCGGTGGCATGATGCTCCAATTTATCAGGACAGAACAGCGGGACAGAAGATAACCACATAAGTCGACCGGCCGAGCAATAATCGGGCAAGCCAGCTAACACCGCGTCGTTGTATGGAGTCCAGATGAACTATTAAGGAAGAATAGAAAATGTCGGTATATGCAACTTGTGTTTGAAGCAATGACAAGTAAATTTAGATATATATTTACCTGTGCACCATCAAGCAAATCCAATATATCCCTACACAAGGAGAGATTATGCCAAGCCTCGTACTCACGCCTATGTTCCCATCGGAGAACCCATCTCCTAGCTAGAGGGAGCAACTCCGGTGGTACTTCCGGATCAGATGGTGGTAGAGGTGGCTGCAACTGTAGGAACTGCTCCAGGCCCAAACCTAGCATAAAAAGTTGACGTAAAATTTAAGATATATTTTTACTAGGTATGTTAAAATGAATAGAGTATTCGAATATGATGTCACCTGTAGTAGTGTCAAGAATCCAGCAACCTCACGCTGGGTGCCCATGCTCTCCCAGCACATCTGCCTGTACGAGTAGGCGAGAACAGAAGCACCCCAACTATATTGGGGTAAATTATCTAGACGCTCATGATGATGAAGAAATCTCAAGCTGACTAGGTTCCTCGAAGTGTTCAGGAACAAGACCCCTCCAAACAACATGAGTATCAGCAACCTCGTATATCGGTCAACATGATAATCCGGTGTATCGCCATAGATATGAGGATGCAATGCCTCCAACCACAATCGAATATTCATCAACGGAAAATGACTGGTCCCATGAAGTACAATCTCATCCTTTGGCCGGAAAGCAGTGACCTGCTGCAGCATGTCTAGTTACTGCACACGTGTCATATCTCTCATGCCAGGCGGCAGAGAAACGGGCATTCCATCAACGGCCAGCCCATATAAAACCTCCATATCCTGTAGTGTGACGGGGGCCTCACCAATGGGCAGTTGGAATTTGTGCATCTCCGGTCTCCATCACTTTATCAGGGCCGTGACCAAACACCAATCGAGCTGCAACAGCCCGATCTCAATCATCCTGTAGAAACCCGTGTCCTACAGGCACGTGACTACACAGACATGGAGAACTCTGTCATGTAGAAAGTCTCACATGTCGTCCACTCTCCTGGTACGGAGAGTCTAGGTTAGTAACTCACCCTCCCATATGTGAGCGGCCTATGATCGCCCTGTAATGAGAGTAGCTCATTGTTGGAAGGTCCCGGATGAATAGGCGGCACCGCTATGCCGTCTGCTGTAAATTAAACAAAATTAATTACATATTAGTTTTATAATTTTATATGTTTATTTGTGTATTAAATAATTAAAATTTTATAAATAAATATTCACATATGGGCCTCGGGCTCGATATTTGGAGCTCAGTAGCATCAATCTATCCTGAATTTTTCTATGTGTTAGCTTTATAATTTTATATGTTTGTTTGTGAATTAAATAATTATAATTATATAAATTAATATTTACATATGGGTTCTAGGCTCGATATTTGGAGCCCAAGCACCAATTTATCCTGAATTCTTCTATGTGTTAGTTTTATAATTTTATATATTTGTTTGTGAATTAAATAATTAAAATTTTATAAACAATTACTCATATATGGGTTTCAGGCTCGATATTTGGAGTCCAGCAGCACCAATTGATCCTGGATTCTTCTATTTGTTAGTTTTATTATAATTTTCTATGTTAGCTTGTAGATTAAATAATTAATTTTTATAATTAAATATTCACATATGGGTTCTGAGCTCCATATTTGGAGTCCGGTAGCACCAAATTATCCTGTTCTTCTATGCGTTAGTTTTATTATAATTTTATATTGTTAGTTTGTAAATTAAATAATTAATTTTTATAATTAAATATTTTTTGAAATGGGTTCCGGGCTCGATATTTGGAGCCCAGTGCTACCAATTTATCCTGAATTCTTCTATTTGTTAGTTCTATTTTTAAGTACATATTAGTTTTATAATTTTATATATTTGTTGGTAAATAAAATAATTAATTCTTATAATTATTCAATATTTAATTATTAAATATTCATATATGTGTTCCAGGCTCGATATTTGTGCCCAGTAGCACCAAATATATGTTGACTATAATTGGATAGAGTTTGTGTTTGATCTATTGGTTATTTTGACATATTATTGAGTATAAGAGATACTTAAACTACAGAAAAACTACGCTAAAAGGAATTGCATTTTACTACGCTAAAATTCACAACATTATACTACCGTAAAAGGCACTACATTTTGCTACACTAAAAGATATTATGTTTTACTACCTAAAAGGCATTCCGATTTAACTAGTGTTTAAGCAAATAAATAATTTAAATTAGATAAAACACAACAAATATATTGTTATCACAAAAATACATATAATACAATAATAGCAATTTATTAGCATTTTTATTAACAAATAATAACGATTTCACAATTTTTGCATTTTTTTTGCAACATTAATATCTTTGCTTAGATAAAAATAACATACCAATTTAATCGCAAAAAAAAAAAAAATAACATACAATACATTCAAAACAACTAATATGCATTATTTATACGAGTTTGGACATAAACTAAATCGGAATACCTTGAATTATATTTTTTGGAAAGTTAAAGATTTGAATATTTGACGTCGAAACAAGCAACCCAGAACAGTAGAAGTCTTGGATGGGATGTGGGACAAATAATATCTACTTTTTACGGGATGGGTGGGTCCATACGAGCTTTTTTGGATGTTAATGGAAGGGCGCCCTATATTTTAAAAAACGAAGAGGGAAGGGGATCTGGGCAGAAACGTGGGGGAAAAGGAAGGGTTCTACTGTTTATGTATATAAACACTGTCACGGCCTGGATTTTTCACCCTCGGGAGTCATGATGGTACCTACTAATGTGAGCTAGGCAAGCCGAATATTTAACAAATTACCTTTTTATCCATTTTATACTCTTTAACAATTAAAAAATCAGTAACGTGAAAACAACGGAAAATTTAAAATAAGCGGAAGAAAAGTAATAGAATATCTGAACATGTATCCAAAATAACTGTTTGAGCCTCAACTACTTAGAACTAGAGTCACGCTTTCACAGACGATCTAAGATTTACTACATACAAAGTCTGAAAAATAAATGATACACTATTTCTGAATTAAGGAAATGAAACAAGAATAAAGGGATAGAGTGAGACGCCAGGGCCTGCAGACGCCTGCAGGTCTACCTTGGATCTCCATGTGGACTGAAGGTAGCCACCCAATCTACGGCTCGAAAGCTGCTCCGGAATCTGCACATAGTGCATAGTGTAGTATCAGTACAACCGACCCCATGTGCTGGTAAATGACTAGCCTAACCCCGGTAAAGTAGTGACGAATCTAGGATCAGACTACCAAATAATCTTGTGCAATTAACTATATACAGCGGAAAAAGAAGAATAGAAAAATACAGTCAAGTATGGGAGGGGTAAAGTGCTGCGGGGGAAACATCAATTTAGAATATAAAGACAACGGGAAATGAAAGAAACAACATATCTCAATTATCAACAAAAGATCCGAAATCAATAAGTGCACGGCATCACCCTTCATGTTTTTACTCTCGTCCTCACCATATAATCAATATAATCGGAATGGAATGGTACATCGTGCGGCACGGCATCACCCTTCGTGCTTCTTTCCTCACAAATCGTGCATGGCATCACCCTTCATGCTTTAACATTCTCTTACCAAAACAATACACGTCATCACCCTTCATGCTTTAACTCTCTTCCTCACCCAAACAACAATCACAAACAATAGGATAAGGAAATGAATGAAATTACAATAAGAATCCCGGCAAGGGAACAATATTTCAACAATCAAGTCCCGGCAAGGAAAAACATAAAAAAAACAACCATATCCCAGCAAGGGAGTCAATATAGTGATTCTTTTCTCTTTTTCTCTTTAACTTCACAACTCACTTTACAACTTGAGCCAATTCTTAAAGGGTTCAATTACCGTTTATACTTTCAGAGTTTATTATACAACTTGAGCCAACGCTCCTCAATGATCAATCATCACAATTAATTCCACGAACTTTGCCCAACAAATAGAAATCATCACCAAAGTGTGAATAATACAACAAAGTCATGATAATCACATTATAATACACACAGGCATGCTAGATACCAACATATAGATACTCGTCACCATGCATATACGTCGGACTCAACAATTACAACATAGCAAATATGACTCGACTCTTAATTCCTCAAGATAAGGTTAGAAAAAACACTTACCTCGATGCCACGAACATAATTTACGTCTCAACTATCACTTTACCTCTTGATTCCACCACCAATTCGTGCATATCTAGTCACAACTTACTTAATTACATCAATAAAAGCTAAATGAATAAATTCCAATGCATGAAAATAAGTTTTCCAAAGTTTTACCCAAAAAAGTTAAAAATTGCCCCGGGGCCTACATGGTCAAAACCCGAGGTTCGAACCAAAACCCGATTACTCATTCCCCCACGAACCCAAATATATAATTTATTTTGAAATCGAACCTTAAATCGAGGTCCAAATCCCAAATATTTGAAAAACCTAGGTTCTACCAAAAATACCCGATTTCCCCCATGAAAATCATTGATTTTGAGTTGAAACCATGTTAAAAGAAGTTAAGGATTGAAGAAAACTAGTTAAAATTGACTTATAATCGATTTGGGATAAGAGTTGACTTTGAAAAATCGCCCAAGAGTGTTTTAGTTTTGAAAGAATGTGAAAATGGGAGATTTTCGGCTAAGTTATAAAATTGCAAGTTGCAGATATGGGAATCGCGACCAGGGTTCGCAATTGCGAACCCACGCTTCTGCTAAGTTGGGAATTGCAAAAAAAATCTCGCATTTGCAAGTTGGGAATTGCAAAGAATGCGCCGCATTTGCGATGACTGGCTATGAGGGGAGGCATCGCATTTGCGATAGATATCTCGCATTTGCGAGGTAGGCTAGCCTGGGCTAGTTTCGCATTTGCGACAAAGCCATCGCAAATACGAACTTGCATTTGCGAGCCAGGCTTCGCAAGCCTGCAATGAAATAGCTGAAGGTCTGCAATTCCTCAAGTTCAAACTCCACCTCGTGGCCTATCCAAAGTTCACCCGAGCCCTCAGGGCTTCAAACAAAACATGCACACCAACCTAAAAATATCATACAGACTCGCTCGTGATTCAAATCACCAAAATAACATTGACAACTATGAATTTATCATCAAAAATCATGAAATTACTCAAGAACATCAAATTTCCAATTTTTCTCAAATTAGGTTCGATTCACGCTATTTCAAGTCCGTTTCTTTCCAATTTTCACAGACTCATCTTAAATCACATAAAAGTCTTGTACCAGGCTTCAGAACGAAAATACGGGCCCGATACTATCAAATTTTAATCAAACTTCATTTCCAAAACTCATAAATAATTTCAAAAAATAATTTTTTTTAAAAATTCGTCTCTCGGGCTTGGGACTTTTAAATTCGATTTCGGGCACATGCCCAAGTCCCATATTTTTCTAAGGACCCTCCGGGGCCGTCAGATCACGCTTCCTGGTCCGTTTGCTCAAAATGTTGAGCGAAGTCAAATTAATTCTTTTTAAAGACAAAAATTCATCATATTCACAGATTTTCACATATTGGCTTTCCGCTATGCCCTCGGACTATGCACTCAAATCGAGGTAAGATAGAAAGAGTTTTTTAAGGCCTCGGAATGTAGAATTTTCTTTTAAAACAAGTGACGACCCAAGGTCATCACATTCTCCACCTCTAAATAATTGTTCGTCCTCGAATGGACAGAAGAAGGAAGTACCCGAGTCAGGAAAAAGATGGGGATAACGGCTCCGTATATCAGACTCGAATTCCCAGGTCGATGCCTCAGCACGCTGACCTCTCCACTGAACACGAACAGAAGAAAAACTCTTCGATCTCAACTAATAAGACTACCGGTCTGGAATAGCTACCGGCTCCTCCTCATAGTTTAAGTCCTTGTCCAACTGGACAGTGCTAAAATCTGACACATGGGATGGATCGCCGTGATACTTCCGAAGCATGGACACATGAAATACTGGATGCACGGCTGATAAGCTCGGTCACAACGAAAGTCTATAAGCCACCTCTCCCACTCAATCAAGAATCTAAAACGGGCCAATGAAATTAAGGCTAAGCTTGCCCTTCTTCTCAAATCTCATCATGTCCTTCATAGGCGACACGCGAAGCAATACCCGCTCACCGACCATGAATGCCAAATCACGAACCTTGTGGTCGGCATAACTCTTTTTACTGTACTGAGCTGTACGAAGCCTATCCTGAATGATCCTGACCTTGTCCAAGGCATCCTATACTAGATCCGTACCCAACAACCAAGCCTCTCCCGGATCAAACCATTCAACCAGCGACCGACACTACCTACCATACAAAGCCTTATAAGGAGCCATCTGGATACTCGACTGGTATCTAAAGGCCAAAATTGATCACACGAGCCTCCAAAGTCAATGACACAAGCTCGGTGCATGTCCTCCAAGATCTAAATGGTCCGCTCGGACTGCCCGTCCGTCTGCATATGAAATGTTGTGGTCAACTCAACCCGTGTGCCCAACTCTCGCTGAACTGCTCTCCAGGAATATGAGGTAAACTGCGTACCTTGATCCAAAATGATAGACACGGGCACACCATGAAGACGAACAATCTCCTCGATGTAGATCTCAGCTAACCTCTCGGAAGAATAGGAGACTGCCATAGAAATGAAATGTGTTGACATGGTCAGCCTATCAACAATAACCCACACTGGATCGAACTTCCTCTGAGTCCTTATGGGAGTCCAACAACGAAGTCCATAATGATACGCTCCCATTTCCACTCAGGATTATCAATCTTCTAAAATGAACCATCGGGCCTTTGATGCTCGTACATAACCTGTTGACAATTCAAACACTGAGCTACATATTGAACAATATCCTTCTTCATTCTTCTCCACTAATAATGCTGCCGCAAATCCTGATACATCTAAGAGGCGCTCGGATGAATAGAGTACCGGAAAATATAGGCCTCCTCTAAAATCAACTCTCGAAGCCCATCCACATTAGGCACACAAACTCGACCCTACAACCTTAAAACTTCATCATCTCCTAAGGTGACCTGCTTGGCACCTCCATGTTGCACCGTGTCTCTAAGGACACACAAATGAGGATCATCATACAGCCGATCTCGGATACGCTCTAATAATGGGACAAGTGACAGTGCAAGCTAACACACGGCTGGGATCAGAAAAATCCAACCTCACGAACTGATTGGCCAAAGCCTAAACATCCAAAGTAAGCGGTCTCTCACCGACAAAAATATAAGCAAGACTGCCTATACTGGCTGACTTCCTACTCAAAGCATCGGCCACCACATTGGCCTTTTTCGGATGATATAAGATGGTGATATCATAGTCTTTCAACAGCTCCAACCACCTTCTCTGCCTGAAATACAACTCCTTTTGCTTGAACAAATACTGCACTCTTGTGATCCGTGAACACCTCACATGCCACGCCACACAGATAATGCCTCCAAATCTTCAACGCGTGAACAATGGCTGCTAACTCCAAATCATGAACCAGATAGTTCTTCTCATGAACCTTCAACTGCCGTGAAGCATAGGCAATGACCTTGCAATCCTATATCAAGATTGCACCAAGCCCAATAAGAGAAGCATCACAATAAACTATATAAGGCCCTGAACCTGTGGGCAAAACCAACACCAGTGTCGTAGTCAGAGCTGTATTGAGTTTCTGAAAGCTCGTCTCACACTCGTCTGACCATCTGAACTGGGCACCCTTCTGGGTCAACCTGGTCATCGGGGTTGTGATAGATGAAAACCCATCTATGAATCGATGATAGTAGCCTGCCAATCCCAAGAAACTTCAGATCTCTGTAGCTGATGCTAGTCTAGGACAGTTCTTAACTGCCTCAATCTTCTTCAGATCAACCTAAATACCCTCTCCTGACATAACATGACCTAGGAATGCAACTGAACTCAACCAAAACTCACACTTCGAAAACTTAGCATACAACGAACTTTCCCTCAAAGTTTGAAGAACCACTCTAAGATGCTGCTCGTACTCATCCCTGCTAAAGGAGTAGATCAAAATATCATTAATAAAGACTATCACGAATGAATCCAAGTAAGGCATGAACACTCGGTTCATCAAATCCATAAAAGCTGCTAGGGCATTTGTCAACCCGAATGACATCAACAAGAACTCATAATGCCCGTACCAAGTGCGGAAAGCTGTCTTAGGGACATCGGATGCCCTAATCCTCCACTGATGGTAGCCAGATCTCAAGTCAATCTTCGAAAATACCTTGGCAACCTGAAGCTGATTAAGTAAATCATCAATCCTCATCAATGGATACTTATTCTTGATTGCAACCTTGTTCAACTGTCGGTAATCAATACACATTCGCATCGATCCATACTTCTTCTTAAAAAACAACACTGGCGCACCCCAAGGCGAAATACTAGGTCTAATGAAACCCTTTTCAAGCAAGTCTTTTAACTGCTCCTTCAACTCTTTCAACTCAGGCGGGCCATACGATACGGCAGGATAGAGATGGGCTGAGTGCCTAGAGCCAAATCAATGCAAAAGTCAATATCCCTGTCGGGTGGCATACCCAGCAGGTCTGAAGGAAATACCTCAAGAAAATCACGGGCAGCGAACACAGAATCAATAGAAGGGACCTCAGCATTAGAATCACGAACATAGGCCAAATAGGCCAAAGACCCTTTCTCGACCATACATCGAGCCTTCATATACGAGATAACATTATGGGTAGAATGACCAGGAGTCCCTCTCCACTCTAAATGAGGTAAACTTGGCAAGGCTAAGGTCATAGTCTTGGCATGACATTCCAAGATAGCGTGATAAGGTGATAACCAGTCCATCCCCAATATGACATCGAAATCAACCATGTCCAGAAGAAGCAAATCTACTCGAATCTCAAGACCCCCAATCGCAACTATATAAGAACAATAGACTCGATCTACCACAGTAGAGTCACTTACCGGTGTAGACACGTATACAGGGGCATTCAAGGAATCACTAGGGATGAAAAGATACGGTGAAAAATAAGATGACACATAGGAGTATGTAGACCCTAGATCAAATAAAACTGAAGCATCTCTTCTACAAACTAGAATAGTACCTGTGATAAATATATCGGAAGCCTCAGTCTCGAGCCTTGCTGGAAGAGCATAACATCGGGGCTGGGCCCCACTACACTGAACCACATCTCTGGGATGGCCTGCTGCTGGCTAGCCTCACCTCTAGTGGCCTGAGCTCCACCTCTAATACCTATACCTCCACCTCTAGCAACTCTACCCCCACCTCTAGCTAGCTGGATGGGCTGTGGAACACTCGGTGCCTGAACCATGGCACGGGAACCCTGATGTTGAGAGCTACTCGGTGCATAAGGCCAAAACCTAGCAATGTGACCCATATTACCACAAGTGTAACAAGCCCTCGGCTACTAAGACTGTTGACCATAACGAGCTGAATAACCACCCCAAAAACTCTAAAGTGGTAGTGCACTGGTGGTTTACTGTAGGACTGCTGATCAGAATACCGTATATGAGAAACACGGCCACCTGAAGCATCGTGAGAAACCTAAAGTGCTGACTGATAAGGCCTAGAAGGATGGCCTATACCATACGAATCCCTACCTCCAGACGAGGCACCACTAAATCCGCCTGAATGACGAGGCCTCTTGTTCGTACCATGACCACCTCCCTACGACAGAACTATCTCCACTCCCCTGGCCATATTGGCCACCTCCTAGAAAGAAATCTCACTCCCAGTCTCCCTAGCCATCTGAAGTCGAATCGGCTGAATAAGCCCTTCAATGAACCTTCTCACCCTCTCTTTCAATCAGTGGGAAGTATGATAAGAGCATGACGAGCTAATTCGATGAATCTGGTCTCATACTGAGTAACGGTCATAGAACCCTACTGGAGATGCTCAAACTACCTCCGATAGGCCTCTCTCTGAGTGATAGGGAGAAACTTCTCCAGAAATAGCTGAGTAAACTGCTCCCAAGTCAAAGTTGGTGATCCGGCTGGTCTAGCCAAGCAATAATGTCTCCACCAAGTCTTGGCAGATCCAGACAAGCAAAAAGTAGCAATATCGACCCCATTGGTCCCCACTATCCACATGTTCCTGAGAATCTTATGACAGCTATCTAGATAATCTTAGGGATCCTCAGAAGATGCACCGCTGAACGTAGTAGTGAAGAGCTTTGTGAACGTGTCCAATCTCCACAAAGCATCGGCAGACATAGCCGCTCCATCACCGGTCTAGGCCACCACACCTGGCTGAACTGCTCCAACTGGCTGAATTGCTGGAGTCTGAAATTTGGGAGCTACCTACTCCGGAGTGCGAGTAGCAGGAGTCCGGGATCCTCCTCTAGCCTGAGAGGCAGCTGGTGCTATAAGAAGCAAGCCTGCCCGGGTGACACTCTCCATAAGGCCCACTAGATGGACCAGAGCATCCTGGAGTACTAGGGTAGCAATAAACCCCTCTGGGACCTAAGCTGGGCCCACCGGAACTGCTGGGGCTGGAACCTCATCATCAAAGTCAACTTGAGACTCCACTGGTGGTGCTGCTACTCCGAGCTGAGCTCTGCCCCTACCTCGACCTCTAGCATGACCTCGGCCTTGGCCTCACCCTCTACCCCTTGTGGGAACTGCTGCTGGGGGCTCGGGCTGCTGGCCAGTGAATGAGGAAGCGCGCATTCTCGGCATCTGCGAGAGAACAGAATAGAAATTTAATCAGCATTGAGAAACCAAACCACACGATAGGAAAGAATAGATGTGAAATTTTCCTAACTCTGTAGCCTCTAGGGGATAAATACAGATGTCTCCGTACCGATCCCTCAGACTCTACTAAGCTTGTCTGTGAACTATGAAACCCATGTAATCTAGAGCTCTAATACCAACTTGTCACAACTCGAATTTCCCACCTTCGGGAGTCGTGATGCGCCTACAAATGTGAGCTGGGCAAGACGAATATTTAACAAATTACCATTTTACCCATTTTATATTCTTTAACAATTAAAAAAGCAATAACATGAAAACAGCAAAAAATTTAAAATAAGTGGAAGAAAAGCAATAGAATATATGAACATGTATCTAAAACAACTTTCTGAACCTCAACTACCCAGAACTGGTGTCACAGTTTCACAGACGATCTAAGTTTTACTACATACAAAGTCTGAAAAATAAACGATACATTATTTCTGAATTAAGGAAATAAAACAGGAATAAAGGGATAGAGGGAGATGCCAGGGCCTGCGGACGCCTGTAGGTCTACCTTGGATCTCCACGTGAACTGAAGGTAGCCACCTAATCTACGGTCCAAAAGCTGCTCCGGGATCTGCACATAGTGCAGAGTGTAGTATCAGCATAACCGACCCCTGTGCTGGTAAGTTACTAGCCTAACCCTGACGAAGTAGTGACGAGGCTAGGACTGGACTACCAAATAATCCTGTGCAATTCAACTATATACAGCGAAAAAAGAAGAACAGTAAAATACAGTCAAGTATGGGAGGGGTACACATGCTGCGGAGGAAACATCAATTTAGAATAGAGACAACGAGAAATGAAAGAAATAACATGTCTCAAATATCAACAAAAGATCTGAAATCAATAAGCGCACGGCATCACCCTTCGTGCTTTTACTCTCGTCCTCACCAAGCAATCAAGTAATGAAAATGTGCACGGCATCACCCTTGATATTTTAACTCTCGTCCTCACCATATAATCAATATAATCGGCGCAAAATGGTACATCATGCGGCACGGCATGACCCTTCGTGCTTTACACTCTTTCCTTAAAAATTGTGCACGACATCACCCTTCGTACTTTAACACTCTCTTACCAAAATAATACACGGCATCACCCTTCGTGCTTTAACTCTCTTCCTCACCCAAACAACAATCACAAACAATAGGGCAAGAAAATGAATGAAATTATAATAAGAATCCCGGCAAGGGAATAGTAGTTCAACAATCAAGTCCCAGCAAGGGACAACATCAAACAATAACAACCATATCCTGGCAAGGGAGTCAATGTAGTGATTCTTTTCTCTTTTTCTCTTTAACTTCACAACTCACTTTACAACACTAGCCAATGCTCTAAAGGGTTCAATTACTACTTATACTTTCATAATTCGTTATACAACTTGAGCCAACGCTCCTCAATGATCAATCATCATAATTACTTCCACGAACTTTGCCCAACAAATAGAAATCATCACCAAAGTGTGAATAATACAACGAAGGCATGATAATGACATTATGAGACTCACCGGCATGCTAGACACCAACGTATAGATACTCGTCACCATGCCTATACGTCGAACTCAACAATTACCACATAGCAAATAGGACTCGACTCCTAATCCCTCAAGCTAAGGTTAGACCTAACACTTATCTCGATGCCACGAACACAATTCACGTCTCAACTATCGCTTTACCCCTTGATTCCACAACCAATTCGCTCGTATCTAGTCATAAATTACTTAATTACATCAATAAACGCTAAATGAATCAATTCCAATGCATGAAAATAAGTTTTTCAAAGTTTTACCCAAAAAGACAAAAATGGCCCCCGGGCCCACATGGTCAAAACTCGAGGTTCAAACTGAAACCCAATTATCTATTCCCCCACGAACCCAAATATATAATTTATTTTGAAATATGGCCTCAAATCGAGGTCTAAATCCCCAAAATTTAAAAAACCTAGGTTCTACCCAAAACATTCATTTTCCTCCATGAAAATCATTGATTTTTAGTTAAAACCATGTTAAAAGATAGAAAACTAGATAAAATTGACTTAATCTCTATTTGGTAGAAAAGTTGTCGTTGAAAAATCGCCAAAGAATGTTTTGGTTTTGAAAGAGTGTGAAAAATGGGAGATTTTCGGCTAAGTTATAAAATTGCAGGTTGCAGATATGCAAATTGCAAACCCAGGCTTCTGCTATGTTGAAAATTGCGAACAAATTCTCGCATTTGCGAGTTGGGAATTGCGAAGAATAAGTCACATTTGCGACGACTGGCTGCGAGTGGAGTCATCGCATTTGCGATAGATCTCTCGCATTTGCGAGGTAGGCTGGACTGAGCTAGTTTCGCATTTGCGACAAAGCCATCGCAAATGCGAACTCGCATTTGCGAAGCCTGCAGGCTTGCAATGCAACAGCTGAAGGTCTGCAATTCCTCAAGTTCAAAATCCACCCCGTGGCCTATCGAAAACTCACCCGAGCCCCCGAGGCTCCAAACCAAACATGCACACCAACCTCAAAACATCATACGGACTCGCTCATGCATTCAAATAACCAAAATAACATTGACAACTATAAATTTGGCATCAAAAATCATGAAATTACTCAAGAACATCAAATTTCTAATTTTTCTCAAATTAGGTCCGATTCACATCATTTCAAGTCCGTTTCTTTCCAAATTTTACAGACTCATCTTAAATCACATATAAGATCTGTACTCGGCTCCGGAACCAAGATATGGGCTCGATACCATCAAATTTTAATCATACTTCATTTCCAAAACTCATAAATAATTTTAGAAAATAATTTTCTTTAAAAATTTATTTCTCGGGCTTGGGACCTTGGAATTCGATTCCGGGCACACGCCAAGTCCCATATTTTCCTACGGACCCTCGGGGACTGTCAAATCAGGGTTTCGGTTCCGTTTATTCAAAATATTGACCAAAGTCAAATTAATTCTTTTTAAAGCCAAAAATTTATCATATTCACAGATTTTCACATATTGGCTTTTGGGCTACGCGCCCGGACTGCGCACGCAAATTGAGGTGAGACAGAAAGAGGTTTTTAAGGCCTCGAAATGCAGAATTTATATAAAACGTGGCAATGTACCGCACTTTAAATAGTAGTTGTATCAGCTACTATGTAAAACGCAATTTGTTACAGAATTTTATATAAATGCGGTAATAAATTATGCTTTACCTTAACGTCCCAAACGGTTGATAAGATAAAAGTCAGTTTATAATCACGTTTTATATAGAATTGTAAATTTTTTTTTACACCTAAAAAATATATTTTGAGTCTAAAAAGATAATATTTCGATTTAGAACTCGATCTTTGAGGGGTAGGGTCAGAGGACAAGAGTACATGTTAAAAGCTTGGAGCAGGACAATCAAAGGACAAACGCTGTTTCTGATAAGCCAAGTTTTGCCCATAAAAGTTTATACGTGTCGAATTAACCTGTGGGAGAACCTAATTCACTTGTCTGCATGTCTCTCACCATACCCTAGTATTGTATTAACAGTCTAGTGTAAAAGGAATTTTTCTTGACATATTCTGGGCATTTTCTCTTCACTTTCTCTCTTTCTGTACGAACATATCAGCCAATCACTGTAACAATTGGTGGGAGAAGATCTTCTTGCGTGATGACAATAATAGATAGTTGTATTTACCTCCCTGCACATCAAATCAAGTAATTTAAATTAACAATTAAAATGAAATATACATTACTTAACTATGATTTAATGATAATTAAATGAGTGTTTTAGATATATTATCCGAGATTTATTACTTGAATAAATATCGAGTAAAAATAAATTATTACCGAAAATAATATAGGTGCATGAAAGATTCATCAACAATAGAGTTGTTTCCTTGTGACATATAGGTCACGAGTTTGAGTTCTGTAAGTTGCGCTAATACTTGCAATAAGGTAAACTATCTATATCACACTCCTTGGGGTGCGACTTTATCCGAATCCGGCGTGAGTACAGAATATATACCTTGCGCACCAAGCTTTTTTTTAAAGCCACATAATGCAAACCCTGTTAGACGAGTACTGTATGTCACTTCTGTTTTAATTTCCTCTCTTTTGATTTTCCCTTCACCCTCTGTCCTTTATTTTCCTTCATTTCCTTTCCTTTCCTTTTTTTTCCAACCTTGATTCTGCCTTAAAACAACTTCCAAATTAAAGGAGAAACAGATTGTTACTTAATTATCATCAAGTGTGCCTTCCATGACGTCTTTTTGAATTTTGATTCGCTAGCTGGTCCACATACACTCATCAGAGAAGATAAACTAGAATATAATACTAAAAGTAGACTTTATTATTATATTATAGTAGTAAATAAAATTAAAGAATATTTTGAAATTAATATTTTTTTTTAAAAACAAAAATTGTTAAAACACTATTATTTCGAGCTGCTTGATGGACATTGGAGGACCTGTTAGACACATGCATTCATACTTTATTAAGTGGCCCTCAGAAATTAAAGGGGTATGGACATGATCCCACTGCTATAGTGTTTGACCACTTTTTAATACAAAGACTGCTGACTGGCTGCAATTTAAGCTTTTAAATGTTTTCCACTTTTCTAGATCAAATTTTCCTCACTTTTGGGGGATGAATTTTGAAAAACTAAAAGCACAATATTAAATCATTGGGTTTTTATTCTTCTTTTTTTTTTTTTTGGTTCCAAAATACAAGTGTTAAGAGTATGAATTGTTTGGATGAAGATAAGCTTATGATTGGATGCCTTTTGAAGATGCAATTATGTAAAGCTTGATTGGTAGACAGGGAAGGAAAAATCTTATGTTCTTTTGTTTGATTTTTGTAAAAATAGAGAGGAGAGGGAGCAAACGAATTATTCTTTGAATCTCACAACTAGAGAGAACAAACTACCAATTAATTTACCTTCAATGTCTCTTGTTTTCTTCAAAACCAAACAAGGGAAAAGAAAATTATCGAGTCCTGTGTTATAGTTTTCCCCTTAATTTATTAATTTTCGTAGCTACAAAAAAAGCTTGCATATCATTTACTACTTAATACTCACCTCTATATTTTCTAAATTTGTACAAATTTTAGTGGAGANCCCCCCCCCCCCCCCCACACCAAACAACCACCATAAAAGGTATTCAATATTGGTCATTATTCCCATTGAAATTGCTTTTTCAGTTGGCAATGGGAAGAAAAATAATTGCCAGCACAGCTTCTAAAGAGATAAGTAAAATAAATATTTACCTGCTAGAGAGTATTCCCTCCGTATCAGCTTTTGTGACGGTGCTTGAGGGGACATGGAGTTTTTAAAAAGAAAGATTTTTAAAATTTATAGCCTATTAAATTATAGTTATTGTGTGTCTATAAATTATCTCATTAAGGATAAATAAAAGTTTTAAAATTAAATTATTTTTAAATAAAAAATAATAATATTAATTTTAAAGAGAAATAGTATGAAATTGTTTACCCTAAAATTTGGATAACAATTAAACTTATAAGTGATTTTAAGCATATGTAATTCACCTAGCACCAGTTGATAAATATGATGATTGATAATAGAAATAAACAACAAAATAAAGCAAACTAGTATAGAAATGCAATTCAGCCCTCGAGCTAGGTCACCCTCGAACTCAGTGAGCAAGAGTAAACTTATGGAATAAACTGATGAAAAAGAATGAGAGGAAAAGAGTATTGTATTGCTCTAATATGCATGAATGTAAGATGGTTAAAAAATAATTAGATCCCTCTTTATATAGTAGAGGAATTCTATCTATGGTACAATAATAATTACAGAAGTAAATCCCATGATTAGCTAAACAACTGCCCTTGATTTGATCTGTTTCGAGATTTCTGCCATGATCTTCGACTAGTCACGGATATCTCACATTTCCTTTATTATGATATCTTCGGTCTTGCTCGATGTTTGTCCCGTTCGACCTCGATTGCTACTAGTTTCGATCTTGCTAGGCACCCCGAACTCCGAACTTTGTACCTTATCCTCGTATCTCGATCTGCCAAGCTTAGACCATACTTTCAATGCCACCCAATAAAGGTAATAACAACCTTCCCCCTAAGAGGCATCCTACACAAACCCGAACTCTCGGGTAGGCTCGCCAAATGGGCCATAGAACTCAGCGAGCACGACATAACCTATCACTCGAAAACCGCCAGCAAGTCACAGGTGCTTGCCGACTTCAGCACGGGAATATTGCCAGAGGTGGAACAAGAGGCCCTCCGCGCCTCTGCACACACCGACCTCTGGACTCTCTACACTAACGGCGCTGCGAATGCCTCGGGATCGGGACTAGGACTTGTCCTCGAAGTCCCCATGGGATAAGTAACTTGCCAGTCCATACGATGCCCCAAGATGACTAACAGCGAGGCCGAGTATGAGGCAGTGATTGCAGGTATGAAGCTATCCATCAAATACGGAGCCCGTCGGCTCATCCTCCAGTGTAACTCTCAACTCGTAGTAAACCAGGTCACAGGAACCTACCAAATTAAGGAACACATGCTGCAAAAAATACCAGTCAGAAATTCGTAAGCTGATGCCAGAGTTCGACGAATGACGCTTCGAGAAGATCCCCAGGGGACAGAACATCGAAGCGGATAGCCTGGCAAAACTGGCCGCAGCCACCAAAAATATTAACAAAGAAAACATGGTCACTCTCCTCCACTAAGCCGTCGACCACGTCGAGGTACTCGCCTTAAACTTGACTTGGGACTGGCGCAACTAGTTTCAATCCTACCTGCAGGACGGGACACTCCCACCCGACAAAAAGGAAGCCAAGAAACTTCGAGTGCAAGCAGCCCACTACAGCATAATAAATCATGATCTCTACAAGAGAACGTTCGGCGGTCCCCTTGCTAAATATCTCAGGCCAAACCAGACTAGGCAGGTATTGGAGGAAGTGCATGAGGGCCATTGTGGCGCCCATACGGGGAACCACGCCCTTGTCCGATGCCTTATACACGCCGGCTACTACTGGCCCACCATGAAGAAAGAGGCAGCGGACTACATATGAAACTGCGAACAATGCCAAAAGTTTGCCCCTATGATACACCAGGCAGGATGACTCCTCCATTCGGTCACTTCGCCATGGCCATTCATAAAATGGGGAATGGACATAATCGGCCCCCTACCGGCTGGACAAGGAAAGGCACGCTTTCTGTTAGTTCTAACTGATTATTTTTCTAAGTGGGTCGAAGTAGGTGCGTACGCGCAAATACGCGAGCAAGAGGTAATCGCATTCATATGAAAAAACATCATATGCCGTTTCGGCATCCCCAAAGAAATCAGTTTGATAACAGGCCCTAGTTCATCGGCAAAAAGACAATCGAGTTTTTCGAGAAATGGCACATCAAACGGATACTCTCTACCCCGTATCACCCTGCTGCTAATGGTCAAGCCGAATCCTCCAACAAAACAATACTGAACTTACTAAAAAAGAAGCTCGAAGAAGCCAAGGGTCTATGGCCCGAATTACTACCCGAGGTATTATGGGCATACCGGACTACACCCAAATCCAGCATGGGGGAAACACCGTATTCACTGGTTTACGGAACCTATGCCATTATACCTGTCAAAATCGGAGAGCCTACGTTGAGATACTCACACACCAACGGAGCAGACAACGACGCCAGTAGGTTACAAGACCTGGACGAGGCCGAGGAGCGAAGAGACATGGACCATATTAGAATGGCCGCCCAAAAACAACAAGAGGAAAGATATTACAACAAGAAAGCCAAGCTGAGACTGCTTAGAGTCGGCGACTATGTTCTCAAAGCCAAAACATTGGCATCAAAAGACCCGAACGAAGGAAAGTTAGGAACCAACTGGGACGGACCGTACAAAATCACAGTGGCAGTGGGCGAAGGAGCATTCCAACTAGAAACGATGGAAAGTACTCCAAAACAACTGGAACATCGCCCATCTCAAACACTTCCATTTCTGAAACCCATCTCCCAAGTCGTACTATTTTTCCCTTACCCGAATTTTGTCCCAATTGGGTTTTCTCAGGGAGGCTTTTAACGAGGTGATGAAGGGGACGCCCGGTGGAACAAAAAGCACGAGTTCACCACGTCGGCCCACCAACACGGCCCGTAGGCCAACATGGTGAAAGGACTACCCTGGTATCTCCATTGAACGAATGAAGATCTCTATTGTATAAACAAAGTTCTCCATTGAGTGAATAAAGATCTCCATTGAACGAATGAATATCTCTATTGTATGAACAAAGTTCTCCATTGAGTGAATAAAGATCTCCATTGAACGAATGAAGTTCTTCATTGTATGAATAGAATTCTCCATTGAATGAATAAAGATCTCCATTGTATGAACAAGATCTCCATTACACAAACAAGAAAACAATCGACATCAGTTCGACCTCGTTCGAACCACGACGGGTATTACTTCAACGACAGTCGAAGCAGCATCCCAATGGCTAAGGCCATCGATATCAGTTCGACCTCGTTCGAACCACAACGGGTATAACTTCGATGACAGTCGAAGCAACATCCTAATGGCTAAGGTCATCGACATCAGTTCAACCTCGTTCGAACTACAACAGGTACTACTTCGACGATAGTCGAAGCAGCATCCCAATGGCTAAGTCCATCGACATCAGTTCGACCTCGTTCGAACCACGATGGGTATTACTTCAACGATAGTAGAAGCAGCATCCCAATGGTTAAGGCCGTAGACATCAGTTCGACCTCGTTCGAACTATGGCGGGTATTACTTCGACGACAGTCGAAGCAACATCCCAATGGCTAAGGCTATCGACATCAGTTCGACCTCGTTCGAACCACGACATGTATTACTTCGACCACAGTTGAAGCAACATCCCAATGACTAAGGCCATCGACCTCGGTCGAACTATGACGGGTATTACTTCGACGACAGTCAAAGCATCATCCTAATGGCTAAGGCCATAGACATCAGTTCGACCTCGTTCGAACCACGACGGGTATTACTTCGACGATAGTCAAAGCAGCATCCCAATGGCTAAGGCCATCGACATCAATTTGACCTCGTTCAAACCACGACGGGTATCACTTCGATGACAATCAAAGCAGCATCCCAATGGCTAAGGCCATCGACATCAGTTTGACCTCGTTCGAACCATGACGGGTATTACTTCGACGACAGTCGAAGCAGCATCCCAATGGCTAAGGCCATCGACATCAGTTCGACCTCGTTCGAACCACGACGGGTATTACTTCGACGACAGACGAAGCAGCATCCCAATGGCTAAGGCCATCGACATCAGTTCGACCTCGTTCGAACCACGACGGGTATTACTTCGACGACAGACGAAGCAGCATCCCAATGGCTAAGGCCATCGACATCAGTTCGACCTCGTTCGAACCACGACGGGTATTACTTCGACGACAGACGAAGCAGCATCCCAATGGCTAAGGCCATCGACATCAGTTCGACCTCGTTCGAACCACGACGGGTATTACTTCGACGACAGACGAAGCAGCATCCCAATGGCTAAGGCCATCGACATCAGTTCGACCTCGTTCGAACCACGACGGGTATTACTTCAACAACAGTCGAAGCAACATCCCAATGGCTAAGGCCATCACATTAGTTTGACCTCGTTCGAACCACGATGGTTATTACTTCGACGACAGTCGAAGCAACATCCCAATGGCTAAGGCCATCAACATAGGTTCTACCTCGTTCGAACCACGACGGGTATTACTTCGACGACAGTCGAAGCAACATCCTAATGTCTGAGGGCCTTCGCCATCAAAATAGTGCGGTTTGACCTCGCTCGAACTGGGACTCAGTCTGTGCCTTCACCATTAGAAAAATGTTGTTCTACCTCGCTCGAAATGGGACTCAGGTTGTGCCTCCACCATCAGAATAGTGCAGTTCAACCTCGCTCGAACTGGGTCTCAGGCTAAGTGCCTTCGCCGTTAAAATAGTGTAGTTTGACCCTGCTTGAACTTCGACCTCGTTCGAACCTCGACGGACATTACTTCGATGTCCTGATGGCTAAGGCCGGTGATATCAGGTCGACCCCAGTCAAACCACGACACGACATCTCAACAAATGAAAGGCTCTACCAAAATTAAGCAATACGATGAACAAACGAAGCAATAAAGGGAAAAAAGCTATATTAAAATAAAAATCACATTTACATTCACCCCCACGGGCGGGTCATAAGTGCAAGCAAAAAAATATACATGTACATATGGTCAAGATTGCCCATCATCCACCAAATGGTAGACATCACTATACCAAGAATCGGATTCAAGATGGTTGATATCATCGGAAGCAAGACCGCCCCCATCAGGAGAGTCGAAATCATAACCGCACACCTCACGGGCGGCACGAGCCATGTCCCTTTATCTCTGGACTTCTTCCTCGTTGGCCCGGCCCGTAGCCTGAAGTTATCTGTACACATCGACCTTTACCTCCGCAAAAATCCACATCTCATGCGCATTATGACGCGCAATCTGTACAGGCAAAGTGCGGGAAGCAGAAAGCCGTGAGAGCCTACAAATCTTCGCCGCCTTGGCATCGAGATCGGCAGTCAGCTCCGCCACTCTCCGTTGCAGGTCGGCTTTCTCCGCCGCCACCCCCCGGCTCAATTCGAGCTCGTCGTCTTTGGATTTGAGGAGTTTCTCTAACTCGCTGTTGCGGGCTGCAACTCGCATCAGCTTGTTGTCCGCTGCCTCCAATTCGGCTCCCCTATGCTCCGACTGGGACTGCCCCCTACCAGGCTCCACTCGATGTTTAGAGCGTTACTCTCTATATTTCTTTAACATCTTCTTAAAGAGGGCAGTCCGCTTCCGCTTACGATGTTCCCTCTCCACCTCCAATACAAGGGTCTGCAAGAGGGAAAAGTGAGCAAATACACCCCAAACCTGCACGACAATGACACGAAAGGAAGGGAATAAAAGGTACCTGTAGAGCCATGCCCGACACCCTGCGGGACAGCTCCACATCGCCTACCGTGCTGAGCGTCCTGCTCTCAGGGGCGGCACACAGCAGTGTAAAGGCCGAAGAGGCCCGCTTGCTATTCGATAGAAGATTGAAAGTCGCCGGAATTGTAATGTAACGGTCAGAACCATCTGTCGTCATCTCTACATGGGTCAGACCGCCCACAAACTCGTCTATATCTTCCTGAACGATATCAGAGTCCGACCCTTCTGCCACACCACTGGGTCCCACAACATTGGTCGATGGCTCTCCTCCGATGACCCGTGCAGGGCTAACGCTTGGAGCGGTATCCCTCTATTGAGCCGACCTCCCCGAAAGAATGGCATCGGCCATGAACGCACGTCTAGGCATTAGCCGAGGCCGACGCACCTCATCTTCAGTCGCCACTGCCTTGCCCTTCTCGAGTCTCCTCCGTTTCCTCTCTGGCGACTCCTCATCATCAGAAGGTTCGTCCACTGGGTGGGGGGCCGGTGCCAATGACGTCGGCTCCCACGTCACCATGGTCGTAGAGATAGCCCCTTGCAAAGGGGTAGGAGAAGAATCCCCTCGAAAGGACTCGACCAATATATCTTGGCCGTCTGAGGCAGCATTAGCTCGCTTTAAAATAGGGGCCGCCGCCTTTTTCCTCGAAGCCCCACGACCTGTTGCAGAAAAGAGTATACGTAAAGAGGGGATGAATAGGCGGAATCACGAACTGTGCACGACAGAAATCGGAGGCTTACGTGAAGAGACTTTTGGGCCATAGCACTTCATGAAATCGGGCCAAGTACAGGTCCCCTCCGCGTGGGGTAGCAAACCAGCGACCCATCCCTAAGCTTGGCGACAGGTCGGGGTGGATGAGCCATAGCTGCAACATAAAGGGTTAGAACAGCAACGGTCGAAAACACAAATACGTAACGGACTGCGACACTTACGTTTTGGATTCCACCTCTCCGGGAACCCGATGGGATTGGAGACCAGGTGTTCGATCCTAACAAAAAAGTACCTACATCAAAACTCGGGGCTGGGCCGATCATCAGTCTTAACTACCAACCCCCTCGTGCCACGACCCCGTAAATGTACCATGGTCCCCCTCATATAACAAGCACTGAACAGCTGTAAGAGGTGATGGACCGAAATGCTACACCCCGCCAACTCCGCATATGTAGTTAACAGCCGGAGCATCTTCAGCGTATACGGCGTAAGCTGAGCCGGGTAGACATTATAAAACCGGCAAAACTCCTCCACCAACGGAAAGAGGGGAAAGTTGTAGCCAATCGTGAATGGGTATTCATAAAAGGCGCAAAATTCCGGACTATGAACGGTCACCTGATCCTCTCCGACCGGGATCATCTCTACATATGCCGGAACATTATATTTAACACGGAGGGCATCCAGGTGGTTATGCAACGACTTGGAAATCTCCGGGACCGGAGTGGCGGAATCCTTATTAAAATCATTCCGTGATGAGGTACGTTGAGGCAGCAACGCCTCCACGGTCAGAGGACTCATATCCTCTTCCCCATCCGGCGCACCGCCATCAGAAGGCGATGGCGGGTTCAATGGTGCAGCTGTCGGAATCATCCCGTTACCATGGCGAGGTTTAGGCATGGTGGTGATAGTAGAGGAAGATCTATGCATGATATATGGAAGGGAAATTCTCGACTGAGAAAAACGCACCGGAAAGAGGAAATATATACTAGGAAGGGAGTGTAAGTAATCAAAAGTTCCGGGTTAAGTTTAAACCCCTCCCCTATTTATAAGGATTGGTAAGCGCAAGAATCGAAGAGTTAGAATTTGAACCAGCGCGGGAAACCAAACGCCGGAGTTGTTGAGTTCCTGCCTCGAGAATATGCGTAATGATGACATCTGCAGATGCTGACATCACATCGGGGAAGGCGTCACGCTTTGACAGCCTGACAATCACGATGATTGCCTCCTATATGTCACGTCATGGTTCCCTGGCATGGTCAAACTCTCCAAAGAGCGAGGGCATTAATTCCGCCCATCAAGGGCGCACCTCACTGCGATCTCGACGAGTGGAGGGACTAACTGTATAGGGTCGAATTTGACCGACCCCGCCCTCATACTGGCACGACCCATTGTACGGACAAGAGTCGGCCACGAGGGGTAACTCAAGGATAATTGGAGGGACGACCATACAATTATGTCAGCCCCTCTGCAGCGTGTGCTTTACCTTTATTTCGTATTTTTTCTTTATATTTGGGAGACGGTGAAAGGGAAACCTCTCCACTATATAAGGAGGGTTTTCAGTTGTGTAAAGGGGAGGATTTTTGATCAATAGAAATCTCTATCTCTCTCTCTATCTAAATCTCTCTCTATATATATATCTGAGTTACTCTCTCGCTGACGAATTTGTATTTTTCATCTCTCTAATATCTTCATATTATCCTGTTCTTTAACCCCTCTAATCACCAAGCGACAAAGTGCAAAATATACTCTAGAGTCTATTATTTCCGATTACGATTTATCCCTCTTCATACATTTGAATTATTTGCTTAAATATTGTTCGAATAACATTTTAAGTCAAACAGTTACCGTATCCTCGTATCTCAATCTGCCAAGCCATGGGACTAATCATCGGTCCATCCTCCTAGTCTTGATTAATTTGTGTAATCGGATGGGTCCGATTTTGATCGTATACATATATATAAATTGAGACGGAAATAATATCCATTATGAAATTATCAAAATGATGAATACATAAATTAAACAAACAAACTAATAAGGGACAGAGAGAGGGCGCCGGGGGATAATATATTTAACAACTTGCACGATTTCTACGAAAAATGACAAGTTTAACTCGTCATTGCAATTACCATGCATGCAATAGTTGGATCTCGATATTGGAATAACAAGCTAGCTAGCTAGCTAGCACTATTAGAAGTGTCAGTTCTCTAGGAACTTGAAACACCAGATATTTTCTTGGACGGACAAATTCAATTATGAAAAAATAATGCTATAATACAGGCACATAAAATAAAAAAGAGATGAAAATCCAAGAACCTTTTTGGCTTTGTTCCAAATACCAAGAATATTACCTAAAAATCCAAAGCATATCACTTATTTAGGTTACACCATCCACCTCGTATTAATAGTCATGATTACTAAAATAGTTATCTTAAATTATTTATTATTTTCGAAGTTTAAGATAAAATAGAATTTTTTTATTTTTACTCATAGCAATAATTGTTCTTGAAGATCGAGACAACACATAAATAGAATAAATATTCAATGAAGAAAGATGATATCTTAAAATAAAAATAAGAGTAGAATAATCTAATCTTATTTCTAATTAATATTTCTTAAGGAGCATGTAAAAGCGAAGCACGACACATAATATAAGACGGAGGGAGTATGATCATGTGCCAACCTTTTTTTATTTTAATGCATAACTTGCTGTCCTACACATAAATTTCAACCAAAAACATAATGATTTTAATTGGTTTTAACCTCGAGAAGCTTATCAGAAATGGTGCCTTCATTTCAAAGCTTTCTCTTTAACTAGCTGTATTCAGATAAAAAGAGGATCAGATACAAGGGAAGGATTAAACAAAAACCAAATAGGATTAGAATTGAAAACGAAACCTATATATCTCTAACTTCCAATATTCTTATCCTACGGACAAAAAAGGGATGGACCTTATTCCAAAAGAATGGACATATTTGCTGACGCTGTTTTGAAAGTTATTAGGATCAAAGTTGAAAGATGTAGATTCCATAAATTGCCAAGAAGCAGGGCGGCCGACGAATTTTGTGGCCTAAAGTTAAATTTTATGAGGAGCCTTAACTTTTTAATTTTCTTTAATTAATTATTTGAAGTTTATTTTTATTTTTTAGATTTTCTCGGATATAAAGTTATTAACAATTTTCTTATACTCAATAACTCCTAATAAGTATTTCTCAACTGACAATATAGCTAATACATTTAACCTTTCTTGTGACAATGTCGTTTTTAGGTAAGCTTTTATCAATTTTAATTTCAAAAACTTCTTTCTGCTAAAGCAACGGTAATATGAGTTGCTAACATTATTCCATATGAAATTTAGGCATTTGAAAAAGAATTAAATCTTTTTATTTGATTAAATGTATCAATTAAACCGTTATCTTCTAATTGTACTATTTTCCTTAATACTTCTAATTCATTAAATAAATTTAAACCATCAATATCAAATTGGTTATTATGCTTTAAGGGACATTCAAGATTAAGGCAATATTTTTTCAAATTTTCAACATCTAGTGATCTTAGTTTTTACTGCCAAATAGAAAACCAAAAATATTTCCATATGCTTTGAATTGTTCAAATCTGTTTTGAAGGGAAAAAATAACCTTGTCTATTATGTATAAAAGTAATAAACTCTAAAGGACTCATCGAAAGATTTTGAGATTTCATTATCAACATTCGCATCAAATTGTTACTTCCTATATATCACACGTTTCTTACGAAATTTAGGTTCGATATTCATTTTAAGTGCAATTTTTCTTGGTAGAAATCATAGCAATTGCAAATCTTTCTTCTCTATATTTGTTAAAGAAAGAAATCAAACTTTTTTTACTTTACAAAATTTAAAAAAAAAAAAAACTTATACATAGTTTATTGGATGTAATAAAAAATGGGACTTCCACCAATATGGGACCTAAAGCGATTGTTTTACTTGCTTTATGGAAGGATCGCCCCTGCCAAGAAGAAGCTTTTTAATTGGTACAAATATTGAAAAAGAACCACCCCTATAAAAAAGAACATAAATGGCCAAAAAATGATTTTGCTTAGCTGGGATTAGGGTTAGGTTTTTAGGGTTAGTCCAAATTTGTTATATAGACCCAATGAGTTTGCCTTTTTGAACATGTAAAGGGCATACGATTGGTGATTATTTACTCTGTGTAGTTGCTTTATGCAGCAATAATAATATAATATCATATTTAAAGGGCAAGGACTTGCAAGGGCAGAAGATGTTCACCTGAATCCCCTTCGCTAAAAAATTATATTATATATGTAAGTTAAAACCTGTATTTTACCTATATCTATATATATTATGTTTTGAATTCCCTTGCAACAGTCCAAAAACATAACTTAGTGATCAATAAGGTTTAAAACATATGTTACGTCATTGGTTCTATTCCCACTAACTACAACCTTTTTAACTTTTTCCTTTTTTCTGAACCTCTTAGCGATAATTCTGCCTCTGCCACCGAAGACATGCGAGTATGCAACTAGTAAATGTGAATTTCTTCAAAAGGACGAAGAACACCAAAGCACTTTAAATTTCCTCCTAACGTAAAGCTTTCCCTCAGCTAATTTGAACCATATATTAGTCACAAATATCGACAAGGAAAAGAAATCCTAGGGTTTTAGAAACTAAGGAAGGAAGGATTAATATTATATGAATTGTGTTATGTAAATTAATAATGTAGAATTATAATACATAAATTATTTTTTGTTAGATGATTAGTTTGATATGTTAAAACTTACTATTCTAACCAAATCAAAAGTCTATGTACTATTAAGAACTAGGGTTGAATTTGCCATTTTAATTGTTCTAGCGAGTTCATGTATTATTAATATTCATATTCTTATTCCATATCATATCTCGCACGTAATTAATAATCCATAAATTGTTGTATAATTTGTGCAGTTACATTACGAGATAAAGAAAAGTAACAATCAAGTATTCTTTTAGGAATGATAAATCGAGGTTGAAGTGTGTGATTATCGTATCTAAAGGTTAAAAAGTTAGAAAAATATTCTTAATTATTTAATTATATTATGTCTAGACATGGCTCTCACATGTGGATCCAATTTTTTCATAGGCCAAATATTAAAAATATTTTCTCTAGATAGCGATGAGATTCAAGCATAGGACCTCTGTCTGTCGTATCACTATCACTATGTTGAAGTGAATCATCTCATCTAAGAAAAATGAAGTTGTTAAATAGAGTGCACTTTTAATTATTTAATTATATTATATCTAAATATTTCGCATAATGTAATTAATTAGTTAGCCGGACACGTTAAAATGTCAATTAACAAAATTATGCTTAAAAGAAAGTTGAGAAAAGGGAGTTGAACATAGGCTCTCTAGACTCTAATAATAGATAGGCTAGTTATCCATTAGTAGTCGTGAATGCCAGTGGGGAATCACAGACCAAGAGCTTGTGTTGGAGAGTTGTGCTATAAAAGATAGTGGACAGAACCATATGCTCACTTTTCCATAGCCTCTCGTCTCATTTTGTTTCACTAGATTTTTTATTTGCATCTGCTCATGTGTCCTAAACCTATCTGCCACTAATATGATTCAAAATTAAATTAATTAATTTAATCTTTTTCAATGATCTCTACTTATTCTTTAAGAAATAAATGACGGAAAATATGGACTCCAACGACAGAGAAGGTATAACAATTGCTAACAAGTGATCCAGTAGAAATCAAGTACGTAGCTTTTTGAATAATAGTCATATTTTAGAGTTCATCATTTTTCTAAAATATTCTGTAAGTTATTTTCTCCCAAATTTTTTGTATAAAATACATATAAATGATGCATAATATTTTAAAATATTTCACAAATGATCTACCAATCAACTCTTTGTTGACTTTGGTACGAACATTAGCAATAAATAAGACTAGGATTGTCAAGGCACTAATGAGATACTTATTTTTATTGGCACATATCCAAAAACTTTACGTTCTAAAAAATTACAAAACGTACATGCATGATTATAAAGAATTAATCAACAAAAACTGTGTGTTGATTCTCTTCACTCTACTTTTGTACTTTAATATATATGCACAATTGAGTCAACTTGGAATCAGTTCATTCATTTATCACCCCACAATCAATTTTTAGCTAGTATTACAGCAAAGCAATGTATTCTGAGGTAAAAATAATCTTCTTTTAGCTCTAATCCTCTGCATATACAGCTAATTATTCTTTGGATCAATTTTTAATATGCATTCGTGAGCCAACTCATCAATATCTAGTGAGTTGACCTATGCAGACAATTAGTACAAATCCCTATAGTAAGGTGGAGGCATAGACACATACCCTTTTGCTAAACTTTTGATTATTTTTTTATGGTTATAATTTTGTTCTTTGGAACTCCACCGCCCATAATTAAATATCTATATTGCCAGAATTCTTAAATTATCTATGATATTAGCCTATAACTTTCCAAAAATAATAGCCTAAAAGGGGAAACTTTTCCAAGCTCTCATCTTGATTTCTCTCGATTTATGTTCCAAATTTGGGTTCTCACGCTAGAAACACGATCTTTAATCTATGCTCAGAATTTCATAAAAATTATTTGATATAATCTAAAGTCACATACACATTATAGTCATACTTTTGTTAGAGGTAGAGAAGTTGTCCTGGACTCAAAACATTACGTTTGAAAAAGAAAATCATAATAAAGAAGCCATGTTGGAAATATATATACATGCAAAACATATTGGTTGTCTCCCGCATCAGTTGGGTGGGAGGACGATCCTTGAACTAGTTTTCGGATGAGTTAGGTCCAAGTTTTATTTATTTAACATAGTACCACAGATATATTCATCCAATTCTTATTTTACCTGATGTTATGGCCTTGAACAATATTCACTTATTGAGCTAGCATTTTTTTTATTATGTACTTTTTTTTGGCTAAGTCTTTTCTTTTTCCGGCTAGCTCTAGTCCTAGTAGAGGTCCGAGTAGACTAGACTATAAGGGCGAGGTTGATTGACCCAACGACCATTTTTTTTACATATATATATTTGATTATATGACTATCCACGTCCTATCAACATTAAATTAAAAAAGAATTCAATATTTAGAAATAATTAGTTTAGAGTAATATGTAATATGAATACGTGTAAGAGATCGGGATAGAGAGATGTGCTTTAATTTCTTTCACACACGTCTATCTGAGAGTGAAAATTATGGGTGCATCCATCGTTAATTAGATAAGATTCGCTCGCATCAACATCACCAACTTTTGGTATAACCATATATGTCCATTATTTGTACGTGTACATATACATCAGTAAGGAATTAGGAAAAATGAAAGACAAGGACAGAAAGAGACATAGACAAAAAATATTATCTAAGGGGTCATTGATTACTGATCATGTCCAACTATGTCTTCTAAAAAGGATAATGCGATCGTTGCAAATATAATTCGGTTTACAAGTCCGGAATCGAATCCCACAGATAATTAACCTATCAATTACCTTTGTTGGAATCACTAAATTCTTTATAATCAACTTCCCCAAACGTTGTAAACAATAGTTGATGGTATTTCTACTAACTAAGATTGAAAGTAAATAAATAAACAGTTGTAAACTAAATATGCTTGGGTTGTAAATAATAATGAGAAGGTTTAAGGTAGTGATTTCCCCTATTGATGAAATCCCTTCCGGTTATGTTTCATATAGATTCACCAAAATATCTCTATCAATCATGAGCACTCTTTTTACTGTAAATCCCTCCTGAGTAATCGCGATAATTTACTAGACGCACTCTCCCGAGTTACGCTAACTGACTTTGTTTATTACATCTCAGTTTAAATTACACCCAAGGTTTCGTTATCCCTAATCCCGCCTTTAAACCCGCAATTATAGATCCCTCTTATACTTTGGGAGTGATGTTGTTCAATAATTACCTAAATATGCACTCTCTCCCGAGTTATGCACACTAAATAGGCACAACTAATTGAGGATCTTGTCAATTAACTACAATAAATACGTAATTGAACAAATAGAGATTAACCGGCAAACTATATGAACATAATCAAGAAGTTCATCCTTCAATAGGTTCCATCAAAACCTTAGACTAAAGTATTTAGC
>MU694251.1:15309-25873 GCA_026770625.1 Nicotiana glauca | reverse complement strand
CTCATTCAAATCGGTGAGTAGTTTCAAGTTGAAGTTTTAAAATAAAAAATAAAAATTACCATTTCAAATTGGGGAGTAGTTACTACCTAAATTACTACTAAAACATAGGGGAGAGTTGGTTTCGATTAGTTAATTTCATTATTTCATTTTTAAATTTTTTTAAATAAATTATTAAAATTCAAACAATATTATTGAGAAAAATATAATAAAATTTAAAATAAAAAATATATATTTTCAAGAGTAATAAAATATATATCTTCTATATATTACAAAAATAATAGGAGACAAAAATATTAAACAAGTAATATGCTAATAATCTATTTATATATTATTAAAAGCCAAAGAAAAATTTACCTCATTAATACAAGTGGTAGCCTAGATAAAAGCCACATGACATAACTAGTTAATAACAAAAAAATTATAAATTGAAAACTTACAAAGAAATTAACTACCTAAATTAATTATTCAAATATCAGTGAGGGTTGAGTATATCGTATTGATAAATAAAATGACCGTTGAAATTTATTAAAGCAATACGGTCTAATAGGATCAAATAAGATTGATTATAATTTTATTTTATTTTTTAAAATATTGGTCGCGCATGTAAGACTACTGGTATAAATGATAGTAAAAGATTTTATGGTGTAGGAAAGTATATAAGTGAAAAGGCCAAATGAGGCAGCAGCTTTCATAAACATTCTCCTCCAATGGTACATTTAACTTTTAGTAACTTACCAAAAGAATCATGGCGAAATGTATACCATAGGAAATTGCTACTCCTCAAATATTGAAAATGAAAGTTCAGAGAACGGTGAAGACGAGTGCAGTACTGTACTTGGTATTTTCACCATCTTTATTTATAAAAAAATATATATCTATTTATCAAGTCTACATTTATATGCAACTTGGATCTGTATAAAAGGTCCTCTCCTACGTCGCTTTTTTCTCCCTCTTATACGTGGGAAAGTCTTTTTCTTTATTAATTTGATTACAAGACTCCCACTGATACCACTGACTTAATTTTTTTTTTTTTTGGGTTTATGATCGGAGGTACGATATCCGTGTATAGCGGTCTGATTAATCTGAATTCGAGGAATAAATTGCTCCTTACCACGCAAATCTATATCTAGGAATCGAACCCACGATCTATGGCAATTAGCTTTGGTTGTTAATTATACGTGAGAAGAAAGTTTTACATACCTCAGATTTTGCACCAACGGTAGTGTCTTTATTAGGCGTGCAAATAAAGTCCCACATTGGTAGCTGAAAAGATTTGGAGTCTACATATAAGGTGTAGGGGTCTCTCAATTATGTGAGTCCTTTTGGGAAAAACTATGCGGACTTTGTCCAAAACGGACAATATCACACCATGTTAAGAAGTATCTTTGGCTCGTTTTAACCTAACAAACTGGTATCAGAGCCCAGGTTTTGAGGAACGAGTATGGAGATTTCACTACAAGTATATGTCTGAAAGACACCTACAAATAAACCCGAGCAATATAACAGTGTATGTTGATATAACAACAATGAAAGAAACTAGACAAATAATATCGGGAAGGGGACATGACGAGGGGATCAAAGATAAAGAATCACAGCAGTATTAAGAATTTGATCAACCGATATACCAAGAACAAGAAAACATAGTAAAGGCAAATGCACGGCATCGCCATTCGTGCTTTTACTCTCATTCTCACCATATGAATCAATAAAAACGGCACGACATCACCCTTCGCGCATTAACTCTCTCATAACATGGCAGGATATCACCTTTCGTACGTTAACACTCACAATATGGCACGGTATCACCCTTCGTGTATTAACACTCATAATATGGCAAAGCATTACCCTTCGTGCATTAATACTCTCCTCACCAAAACAATGAATAATAACAACTGGGAGATTAAATAACAAGAACAAGCCTTACTTCAACGTTTGGTTCCACAATACCAACCTAACTTTGAATCAATACTCAATCAATACCAAAGTCCGTAAATATGATAAGAATGATCAACATAACGGTTAACTAGTCTAAGCATGGATAATGTGATCATGAAAGTCAACAATTACAAGAATGAGACCCACTTGCATGCTATAACCCGATAACAACGCATAGGTACGCGTCACCTCACCTATACGTTGTAACCAATATCTAAACACGTAGCAAATAGACAAATATGTCCTAATCCCTCAAGCCAAGGTTAACCACGACACTTACCTCGTTCCGATGACCAAACTCAAAGCTCAACCACGACTTTTCCCTATAAATAAGTCCTCAGACCAATAAAATCTAAAAAATTACCAACCAAACGATTCAAATAAAGTATTAGGAACTACCCACAATTGCAAAGAATTTAATTTAGGTCATTATTGAAAAAGTCAATACCCGAATCCGCTTAGTCCAAACCCAAAATTTAGACCAAAATGCGATTACTCATTCACCCCCGAGCCCGGTTAAATTATTGGTTTTGAATCTGACCTCAATTTGAGGTATAATTCCCAAATTTATCAAATTCCTAATTTCTACCCAAAACCCCCAAATTCTACCACGAAAATCTTAGTTTTTTAGGTTGAAATCTTGTGAAATATAGTGAAAGATTGAAAGGAAATAGGTTTGAATCACTTACCAACGGGTTAGGGAAGAAGAAGTCTTTGGAAAATCGCCTCTTATGTTTCTATGTTTGGAAATTTGAAGAATGGGAGAAAAATCTCGCCTAAGTTATATTTACCCAGCTGCAGATGTCACAAATGCGACTGGGGCTTCACAAATACAAAGCCCGCAAATGCAAGAAAAGCTTCGCAAATGTGAAACTCCTATATTTCTGCTGCATTCGCAAATACAAACATAATGTTCGCAATTGCGATATCTGAGGATCGCAAATGCGACTTAAGTCTTCGCAAATGCGAAGAACCCTTCCCAGACTTACTTCGCAGATGCGAATGATGTTTGACAAATGCGAAACTTCTGTGGCACAGCTTCTATTTGCATTTCGCAAATATGAACCCTTCAAAGGTCGCGAATGTGATCAGTTACACCAACAATTTTTTCAACTCAAATTTCACTCCGTAGCTTATCTGAAACTTACCCGAGCCCACGGGACTCTAAACCAAAAGTGCACACTAGTCTAAAAATAACATACAAACTTGCACGTTTGGTCAAATCGCCAAAATAACACCTACAACTAAGAATTGAACACCAAATCAAATAGAATTTTCAAGAAATTTTTGAAACTCATATTTTTCACAACCGGACGTCCGAATCACGTCAAACCAACTCTGTTTCTCACCAAATTTCACAGACAAGTCATAAATATGGTATTGGACCTATACCGGGTTTAGAAATTAAAATACGGACCAGTTATTTGAAAAGTCAAGTTTTGGTCAAACATTTTCAATTCATTTAGCCTTTAACTATCAAATTTCGACAAAAGTCCAATATCTCGGATTAGAGACTTCTGATTTCGATTTCGGGCATACGCCCAAGTCCCAAATTACGATACAGACCGTCAAAATATGAATTCGGGTCCGTTTATCAAAAATATTGATTGAAGTCAACTCAAATAAAGTTTTTAGGCAAAATCTAGTATTTTTAACATAAAAGTTTTCCGGAAAGGCGCACGGACTTTGCACATAAATTAAGGAAGGCCTAAATATGATTATTAAGGCTTCGAATCACAAAATTAGGTTTCAAAACATGAGATGACCTTCGGGTCATCACATCACACAAGAAGAAGCTAGTTGCGAACTTTGGTTGCCTTAATACTCTAATTAATAATGTGGGTGATACACTGTAAATCTCAAAATTTAACCTGTGGATCATGGCAATGGGACACATGGAACTTAGTTCGAGGAGGAGACACGTGAATCCTTCCACATTGATAGCTGAAATGAAATGGTTGAGAACCTACGTATAAAAGTATCTTTGGACCGTTTTAGCCAAACACTACCTTCATATTTCTATTAGTACTATATAAGAAATTAGTGTTTGTCTCTGGCTTTGAAATAATATTCACAACTCTATATTACCTGATGTTGAGCATGTGTTTATTGTATGTGAATATAGGCAACCTGGAAAAGGTACTCTAGTAATGTACTTCTCCACAAACCAACCAAATACACCGAGTGATCGTTTAGTGGGGTTTATAAGAATAATATCGAATAAGTTGTAT
Organism: Nicotiana glauca; assembly: GCA_026770625.1. Lineage (NCBI taxonomy): Eukaryota > Viridiplantae > Streptophyta > Magnoliopsida > Solanales > Solanaceae > Nicotiana > Nicotiana glauca. The sequence continues at coordinate 21,707 of MU694251.1, read as the reverse complement.
TCGTGATGTTAAAATTAGTTATGTTAAAATTATTCTTATAGATTGTTTGATTAGTGTATTAAGGGTTTCGAAAAACAGTTGCATTTTTATACATGCTTTTAAGAAATCATAGTATTGCTATGTGTAAAATAGTACTGAAATATGGTGTATAACTAATAACAAGTACAATTAGTTATACATAAGTGGAAAAAACTAGTACAAAATAATGGATTTTATATTATTTTCCCTAATACATCATATCAGACAGCCCCTAATTAATACTAATGTAATATTTCTACAATGTCATTTTAATAATTTAAATGTTTCTGGAAAAACAAAAACTACTCGACTAGTTAACAGTGTAAAAAAAGTAAAGGCAAAAAGTGAGTATTTTTGCATGGTGGGTTTAGAGGCGGGTCCCTTGCACATTGTTCCATAGCCTTTCTGGACTCTTATAAAGCCCCTGACAACCCCATTCCTTGTAATTCCCATCATAGCAAAAACAACATATATTGCAATACCATAATATCCTCATCTTTTTTCAATTCCTCTCTTAGCTTTCAACTATCATCCCACTGAGTACTCTCCTCATTTGGATGTTGTTGTTTGCTTAAAGGTAAACAAACAACTTCATTATTTGTACATCTTGTTAATTAAGCATATAGTATATGATCACTTGTTTTCTTCTTCTTCATTTCTCAATAAATTGGCTTTAACTTTTGTGCAGAAGGAAAACATACACTCGTAGCTAGCTATTTGTTTTGATCATCTCAAGATGTCAATGAGTCTCAAGAACTTCAACTCAAGTTTGAAGATGGAAGATAAAGGTATACCACTACCCCCACCACTACCCCCATTATCTAAGGCAAGCAAAGCAAAACAACAAGGCATAATGTCCATTCTTGGATCAGACAACAACAAAGCTGCTGCAGCTGCAGCTTCCATTAGAAGAACTCTTTCAGCTGATATGTCATCCAGAAAATGGCTTTCACAAAATGGATTCTTTTCCCCTATGAAGAAAATTGCCTCCTCAGAAGAGCTTGCTAATCTTGGACAAGATGATGTTTGGAAATCAATCCAAAATAGTAATAACAAATCAGAGCCAATTACTTCAGTTGATGTTTGGAGTTCTATTTTAACTCAAAAGAAAGATGACGACTCATCATCCACAATTCCACCTCCTTATATTCACCCTCTTCTGAAAAAATCCAGCTCTTTGACTGAGAAAAGTCTTGAAATTTGTACTGAAAGTCTTGGATCAGAGACTGGTTCTGAGATCAACCTTTCCTCCTATCCTCCCTCTGACACTGATGATGATCATCAACAACAACAAGAAGAATTCATATCTCACTCCTTTGAGGAATTTCCTGTTGTTAAATATAACCATAACAAAAGAACATCCTCTACTCCTAAGTCATTTCCTCCACCTATTTCTTCCTTGGCTGCAGAGGATAAGCCCTCTGTTCATATGCAATCTCACAGGCAAAATGGTAGATTGATTCTTGAAGCTGTTTCTGTTCCTTCCCAAAATCTTTTCCGTACCCAACGCGTCGATGGCCGCCTTCTTCTCACCTTAATCAGCACTAGTCCTACTTCAGAAACAGAGGAAGTTGAACAAGCGTTCGACGAAATGCAACAAGTTGAATATAATGAACCACCTCAGTTAGACTATGATGGTTATGAAGAAGAAGAAGATGAATATGAATATGAATACGAAGATGAAGATGAATATGAAGAGAAAGAAAATGGGACAAAAGGGATGCAAATTGTGTTGGAACAAAGACCAAGATTGTCAAATGGTAGGATGAATATGAACACATCAACATTGATGATGAAACAACTAATGGGACCAGAGAAAAAGAATGACATACCCCAAGTTCCTCCTTCACTTGCACCAATTTCTCAGCTGATTACATCATCACCAAATCCACCTTCATCTTTCAATGCCTATGACTATTTCTGGAGGAAGAATCCAACTATTGTTAACAACTACAATGATGATAAGCAGGTTGTTGTTTCAGCCCCCAGTAGTACTACTCCCAATGCCAATGGTACCACTGCTACAAAGATAGCATCTTATGAGCAGAGAGATTTGGTGCTAATGAGAGGAAACAAAGGAAACATCAATTACTTGGTGCCTTTGTTGAAAGGATGCAAAGAACCAAGGAGATCTCTTCTCATTTGGGAGCCTCACTGCATAGCCACCTCCTAATCATCCCAGTGTTAATTAATTAGATCATAATATATAATAACATAAGTATAATAATAAAAATAATAAATGGAGTAATTAATGTATCATTTAGAAATGTAATTTTTCCTCTCTTTGTTAGTACGTCTAGTTTTTACTCTTTTGGTCAAAAAGAGTTTCCTATAGTCAAATAAACAAAGAGAGAGGGAGAGAGATAAATTATCAATGTCTTTGATTTTAGTGGATTGAACAAGGAAAACATAGAGAATATTTTTAGTTGTTTTCAAATTAATCATCTTTTATTTAAGCCTATGTTGTGTGTTTTAGTTTATGATGATATTACTAAACTCTTAATTACGAGCCAAGTTTGACTTGGTGGTGTGTTGTTACGTACGTCTGTCTGTCTCAGCATCAAATGGGAATTCTTCTTTTCTTCCTTTTGTCCTTAGCTTTTTGTCATTCCATTCCATTCTGAGGTGAAGGACCTGAGTGGCTATGTTTTATAGGTGGACAATAGGTTTTTCTTGGAAAATTTTAGAAGCTCATGATTGTGTAATATCTCTAAGGTTTTATGAAATACTGCACTTCACAACTTAGATGTAGTGATATATATTATAGTTTATACAAATATTTTTGACAGTGCAATCTCCCTTCAATTCAAGTGCATACAGCTCCCACCCCACCTTGCAATCATCAAGTTGTAAACACAATCAAGAATTTTTTTTAATGATAATGTGCAAACATTCTAAAAAATTTACACTGACAACGTAATAATTTTTACACTATCAATTCTCGAAAGCAGAACTTGTATGTGTGGAGCATTTCAAGCTTATGGGTTCGGGATTCTAATCGTCTTAAGTTATTGAGTTCTAAATTAAGAATATACATATTCAATGAATTTTTTAAAGATAAATACAGGGTTTGAACGAAAGCTAATGGGTTCGGCCGAACCTGCTGGCGACACTCTAGCTCCGCCCCTGTAAATGACCATGTAATATTTTCTTACTGTTAGTGGAATTTAAATAGTCATAACAAGCTGCTAGTCCTTTTATTCACGTTATCAATGTCAATATTCTTCTAAGGAGTAACTCTTGTTTTCCTCTAAGTGACTTGATTATGTAGATATCTTTATATTGGTACTGCATAAAACTTAAACTCGTAATATTATTGATTATAAGTGTTATGAAAAATAAAGTAAGTTACTTGCTATAACTAATTAGAACAATACTGATACATACAATATTAATTAACTACTGTCATTATATAACTTAACTTCCTTTTGCTAAACCAATCTCTCTCGGCTATCTTGTCCCTACCATCACGCTCAAGCTGTAAATATGCATGTATACACTTTGTTCTCGAACACTTCAGCATCACAAACTTTTGGTATATATGAGTAGTACAAGCAGCATATATTAACTTTCTCTAGTTGCGTAGTGGATGAAATATACATCACACAAACATACAAAACAAGAGTCAGTAGAGAAACAACAACAACAAAGGAAAAAAAAAGGAGCGGGGCAGGGGCCCATTCCCATATGTATATGAGAATTATCATATTTATTCACGCTGTGGCTGAGGCAGGATTTCCGCTAAGGGTATTTTAAAAAAAAGAAAAATATTTAAAAAAATTATAGCTAGTGGAAATTAAACCAATGATCTTACAGAGATTTTAAACCCCCATTGACCACTAAGCTTTTGGGCTGTGTCAAGGGGATTCAAAACATAATATATAGAGGTAAAAAATATATTTGCCTTATATATACAGTGTAATATTTTGGCGAAGGGTTCGTGCAAACTCCTAAATCCGCCCCTGATGCTACGCTACTATGTAAACAGAGCCAGAATTTTGAGTTTATAAGTTTTGGATAGGGGTGTACATGGACCGGGTTGGTTCAGTTTTATCAAAACCAAACCAAACCAACTATATCGGTTAGGATTGGTTCGATTTGTTGGATTTTTTTTGGGGTTTTCGAGTTTTTTGTTACTTAAATATATATTATTTTAGTTTTACTTTGTTAAATTTTTTATAAATAAATATATTTTTAGTAAAAATATAAAAAGTTGACAAACATATTATTTACTAAAATATTCTTATGAGAGAATTTCCTTAGTAACACATAATAGTTACTTTTTTAGTCGCCTTACAACAATGTTTCATTGTCGTATACTATCAAGGTTAACCGAATTTAGTAATTAAACAAAAAAATCAATATGGTACCAAAATAATAATAATCACTTCACGTTCGAAAAAGATATTTCAATTTAGTAGATCTTAAAATATGATATGAATATGGAAGAACAAAAAGATTGACGCATTTGTAACACTTGATGAGAAAATGATCATACAACCCATTGTTTAAGGTTAATAAATATGGAACACTTCTTATACTATTAAATATTATATCCCGCAAGATAATCCAAAATATTTCTAGATATTTTTTAAAAAAAATTCTATATAAAATTTTAAAAGAGTATTGATTTGATTTGGTTTGATATATATAGTTCGAATTTTTTTACTCAAATCAAATCAAATCTAATCGGCTTTTTTAATTGGTTTGGTTTGACTTTTCGGTTTGGTGCGATTTTTCGATTCGATTTGTTTACCCCTAATTTTGGACTTCAGAAAAGACATTTGAATAAATTATTTTTATATTTATAATAAATTTTTTAAATAAAGTTCTGACCAAAGCAATTAAATTATGTTGAACTGTAGCTAAAACTCGATGCAAATACACATAAATTCTAGTGGATACATTATTGTTCATTTCTATTCTTGATCATAGTGGGGACTATTTTAGAGATTCTCATGTTAAACAAGTACATAAAAAATTAATTTGTTCCATCTTTAGTGATGGTATTTTCCTAGATTCTGACTCCCTCACCTTTTCCGAAACACATTTCAAAATGCATGTTAAAATTTATATTTTGAAAATTTATACTTATTCCATCTAAGAATTATTCTGACTGAGCCCAACTGCCCAAGAGGTGATGTGGAGTGCTGTGTAATAAAGCTAGAATTGATAGTGGACAGAACCATATGCTCTCTATCCATAACCTCTGGTCTCATTTATTTCACTCTTTCTTTTTCTAAAGAGTATAAATAAAGTTAGAGTCATTTTCCTCCTCCTTCAAGTGCCTTATCCCATTTTTCCTTATATGGCAGTTAGCACCACTTTAAAAAATTAAACAACTTTTTTCTCTTTTATTTATTTATCACCGTTAAAAAAATCGATATCAGGATTCTTGAAGGACGTTTTTGGACATTAATTTGTTGAAGTTGGAAAAAAAAAAGTTAGCGAAAATTGAAGTTGGAAAAGACTATCTGGACATAAATTTCACTAGGAAAAATTGTAGAAAATGTACGAGCAAAAATTATTATTTCACTTTAAGGTACTCTTCAAACAAGTTTTTCAATCGTTTTCAAATGCTTCTAACTGTGAACTTTCGAGTAAAAGTGAAAAAAAATTGAATTAAAAATGATATTTGAAAATTAAAGTTGTGCTTGGACATGAATACAATTTGGAGCTATTTTTTAAAATTTTTGTAAGTGTTTTGCAGTAAAATTTTGAAAAATAACCTTTTGGAGTTTTTCAAATTCCACAAAAATTCCGAAATTCAACTTCAAATGAGATTTGAAATTTTCATGGTCAAACACTAATTCTATTTTTTTTTTTAAAGGAATCTTATTTTATGGCCAAATGGGCCCTTAAATCTTTTTTGCAAATACAAAAAGGCACACCAATAATTTTTTCAATTTTAGTATTTTTTTTAAAATACTGAAATATCATTATTAGTTAAAACCCTTTGCAAAATAAATCCTTTGCAAATGATTTATTTTGCTTCAATTATTTGCAAAAATCAGAAAATAAAAAGGGATCTTTTATAAGAGTCCGGAACCAAAATATTGTTATTTTGGACTCAAAAGACACAAATAAGTGTAAAAAAAAAATTATTATATATACAACGCCAGAAAACTTGACATTGTATAATAACGGTAACGGCACCGTTAATATACAACGCCCGGTTTTTCTGGCGTTGAAACTGACACAGTAATTCAACGCTAAAAAACCTGGCGTTGTATCCTTTTCTCCAAAAAACTCTAGGCCCCCTTTCTCTTCTCCACGTATTTGCACGTGTCCCACACTCCATTCTCCCTCTTACAAACTAGTAGTCTAAAAGTAGTAGTCTATGTGCATTTTGTTCTTTCTGATAGCCTATTAAGGATAAA
>MU694251.1:0-12942 GCA_026770625.1 Nicotiana glauca | reverse complement strand
CGATATAAATTTTAAAATTAAATGCATTTCGTGTTTGGCTGTAATTATAATTTATAACATAAAATTCGTATCTTTTTGTATTAAAATCTTGGTAATATCTCAAATAAAAGTACTAGTAGCCTAGTAGGAAGTTTAATTTATTAAGGTGGGGAAATAATTAATTTCAAAAGAAATCATTTCAAGACTATTTTAATAGTTTTTATTTTGAACAAGCATAATATTTAAGATAAAGTCCAAAGCAATCATGTCATATAAAATGAGGAAAATAAAATATAAATTTTGTAGACTGACATATAGTACACACAAATAAAAGGATACAACGCCAGGGTTTTTGGCGTTGAATCAGTGTATCTAATTCAACGCCAGAAAACCTGGCGTTGTATATTAACGGTTCAGTTACCGTTATTATACAACGCCAGGTTTTCTGGCGTTGTATATATAATGGTTATTTTTTTTTTTATACTTATTTGCGTCTTTTGAGTCCAAAATAATAATATTTTGGTTCCGAACTCCCTTTTATAATGGTGTCATATACAATCATTTTTTATAAGCCTTTCAATATTTTAGGTCATGATGCTAGAAGCTAGACAAAATCTCAGGAGCCATATTATATCTTTGATTTGGTGGAGTCGCAGTCATGTCTGTCTGTCTCTAGCATCAAATTATAGTAAATGTGAATGCTTCTTTTCATTTTGTTTCCTCATTTTTCTTTTTGTCATTTCAACCAATGGCGTTTCAGCAAAGGTCATGTCTGTCTGTTTGATCTTGTTTTTGGGAACATCATAATATATTGCTGGGTTAGCTGGGGTTCTTGATTAGGTCTAGTCGATTAAGGTTTTGTCCAAGCTCCCTCAGTCTCGTATTAAATGAATTACTTTTCTTTTAAGTATATTTTAAAATAAATAATATATTTTTAAATTTAAAAATAATTTAACTTTAAACTCTTTTATTTTACCCATTTACCGTTAGTGAAAAATTTTTATAGTCATACAAATATCATGGTCCCACAAACTTTTTATCCCTTAAACTTTTAAGACCACAAGTTTCAGAAATCTTTTTTTTTAACTCCGTGTCGAATCAAACTACTTTATTTAATATGAAACGGAGGGAATATTATCTTTACTTCATCATATAATAAATACATTCTCTTTTGGTATTAGACAGATGCATGGTTTACGTGTTTTTCATAATCTACCGAATGTACGTGCATTACATTAAAATACGCAGATTTGATGAGGCAGAAGTTGTATTTATATGAATAGAAAGATCGGAGACAAATATTGCTTACTATTGTTCGAATCTTGCTTCTTTAAAGTTAATGAGGAATGATGGAGATCCAATTGGAGCAAACAGTTGCCAAAAAACTATTGGAATTCCACCTAGTTACACGGTTATTTACATTGTGAAGTTTTAACCATCGAACTATATATTGGGTATAAAATAAGACATATTTTGGACAAAAATATCATTTGCTTAAAGGTATAAAATTAACTAAATCAACTGAACAAAAGTATACTTCGTTCCTGAAGAATAAATAAGAAATTATCTAAAAGTTGGTCACAACCACCCTTTTCCATCCAATTCTCAAAAAAACAAAAAAAGAAAAACTTTTGAATTTTTATACGTGTTTCCTAATCATCAGCTTTTATATTTTGTATATAGTTATACTTTTTATAGGTTGTTTTGTCAATGCTCACACGTGATAACATAAAAGTCGATTAATTTGCATAGCTCAGTTCAGATCAACTGTCAGACGTGATACACATGAAGTAGGGAGAATAACAAAAATGTGATATTTTTGTGCCACTATTGATTTTTGGGCAAAGAGTCAAAATTGTCCTTCCACGATTGTTTATTGGTTACTTGTGTGACCTGTTACACTTTTCGTCCATTCTTGTCCTTACTGTTAATGAAGTTTGAAGAAATACCCCTAACCCTAACGTTTTGACAATGTAGTAGCTGACCCCCTCAATTTTTTCCATGACAGCTGCCAAATCATTAATTAGCCCACCCCTTTTTCTTATTAAAATATTATCATCTTTTTCTCCCTCACACTCCCCCGCCTTCCAACTTTACCAATAGCCATTATCCCCATCCAAAAATCATTGCTTCTCGCACTCTATGATCATTTAGAAACACTAAACAAAGAATCAATTTACTCTTAAGGCCGCAAGTGCTTAACTAAAGAAACAGAAAATATAGAAATTAATAGAAAATAATAATAGCTTGTACCGTCATAGATCTTCTGGCACAATAAATAGTTATTTGCAGCTGACTCGATCAATATGATAAAACTCACTTCAAATAAATTGAAACTTGATGTATTACATAATACAAAAATTTAACGCCTGAGAATTGCCGACTGAATAATCTTTAATTATTTGCAAGTAAAACCCACAAAAATTATTCATAGCTTTAATAGAAAGACAACACAACCAGAATTGGCCACCACAACTGCACATTGAAACCATAGACGATAATTTTTGTGGTTGTTACTTGATCACCAGCAAGATACTAGTGGTGGAGCTGCTTCTACCCCTTTTTCTTATGTTTGTACAGATCTATGTATGTGTGCGTGTTTTCCCCTTACTTTGGCATTTTGTCGAGCACCTGGCATGGTCGACTATGCCGAATTTGTTTTCTTCAAATTCGAGAAGATTGGCCCGTTGTTGTCGTTTGAGGTGTTGGGAGCAATCTCCTCATCAGCAAAAATCATTTCGCGTTGGTTTTGGTCGATTTGGATGGCCGGAACTCTATTTTCGGCCACCTAGTGCTCATAGTTGTAGAGGTTTGGGGATGACGATTGGCACGATGGAATGGCCTGAAATTTGGTGGATTGGCCTGATACCACTCTTTCTCAGCTGAAGCTTTTGAGGCTTTTCCAGAGGTGATGGATACTCGGTTAATGGTGACGATGACGGCAATGATGTCGGTGGTGAAGGCTCTTGTTATCCGTTGAGCTCAACAGAAAAAGGGTCTGTGGGGTTTTAACTTGGTGGGGTTAATTAATAACTTGGAAGTTGACATGGCAGCTGACATGGAAAAAATTGAGGGGGTCAGTTGCCACAATGTCAAAACTTTAGGGCTAGGGGTAATTTTTATAACTTTATTAACGATAGGGACAAGAATGGACAAAAAGTGTAACGGGTAGCACAAGTAACCAATAAACAATAGTAGATGAACAATTTTGACCCTTTTCTCTTTAATTTTTTTACCCCTGTAACAGAAGCTTTGAGAAAATAGCGTGGCACCAGATTTTAAAGTACGATTGCCAGAATTTCAACAAGTTATGAGGATTGTTAAATTTTGTGCCAAAATTCTAATAATCACCAAAATTTTTAGCCACGTTATTAAAATTTTTTGGTGATCGTCAGGATTTTATCACAAATTCACCATAATATTCGGCATTATGGGTGAACTCCTAGTGCTTCAAATTCAGGCGAATGCCAGAACCGCTTCCCAAAATTCTGACCATCGTATTTTAAAAATTCTGGTGGAGTGCTATTTTTAAGACCTTTTTGAACAAGGTCAATATTTATAGAGAAATTTTCAAAAACCACTATTGTTTAGTGGTTATTAGGTAGTTGTAGCTACCATTTACTATATTACTTCCTATAGCTATGTTTCAGGTTTTTGAGAGTGTATTCGATGTATTTAAGCTACTATGTTCATGAATACAGTAATATTTTTCGGCGTGAAACATGGGATTACAACTAGACAGATTATTGTATTCGACTATATTTGACTGTATTCACAGCGTGAATATAGATTACAGCTAGACAAATTATTGTATTCGACTATATTCACGATATGTTTTTGTGAATACAGTAACATAAATAGTGCAATTCATGGTCTATTCAACTGTTTTTAAACGGAAAGTGAATCAATTAACATAATAGACTCCTAATATAACTCAAACTCAATTATAACATACAAAATTTGTATTTGAATACATATATACATCTGTATACATAAATTATATTAATTAAAAAAAATATATGAATACATTCGTCGAATATAGCGAGATAGTGAATACAATGAAATACATAGAATACATCGGGATATATTGAAATACAATAAAAAAAAGACAATGAATATAATAAAATACATAAAATACAACGAGATACATTGAAATACAATGAAAAAAAAGGTAATAGACTCTTCAAGTTTCTCAGCCCCGAACTCCGTCGTCTTTGTTCAAGAATAACCCTAATGACGCCTCGTCAAGAAGGCCACGATTCTGACTCGAACCTCTCAAAATTTGGTGCAAAAACGAACGAAATTTCTTATTTTCAATAGCATATTGTCTTCTTTTGATAGTAATTGCGAATTTGGTAAATGAAGAAAAGAAGCAATGGAGGTGGTGAGAGGCAAGAGTTGCAGTGTCTATGTCCAGATTTCATTGCAAAGGAACGCCCATCAGAATGGCGTGGATTTTTTTCTCTATATAGGGCTTGATTTCGACATTGATTCAGAGCCCCAGCCCATTGACAATGAAATTTTTGTGAGACAATGGAGATGAATCGGTGGAGAATAGTGGTTGTATTCATGGAGAAAGATTGGCGTTGAGAGAAAGAGGGTGCAAAAAATCTGAAAGAATGAGAGATAAAAATAATACAAAGAGTATTTTATGACTTAAGAGTAGGAGGTAACCATAAATAGATATTTGGCTATAAAAGTCAAAAGGTAGCGAAGGAATATAATTTTTAAAAAAAGTATTTATTTAAAATAAATAATGTATCAACCTTTGGTATGGTATAGAAGGTAAAAATTCCAAATTTATATGGTGGTCCTTAAAATGTCCTCCAACGTAATTTCCACTCTGAATGCCGGCAAAGTAAAATGTGATATCGGAATTACTACGTGGGCCAGCCCATGTTTACCCACAAAAGCTTAAAATAAGTCCCAGCCCATAAGTAAGAGCAATAGAAGTGCCCAATCTCTGCAACATCGACCCACGTGTTTGCGAGGATGTGCACAAATAGCCACTAACAACAGCTGTTTTTACTTTAAAGCCAATATTTTAAATGTCTTTATGCTTTAGCCACTGGTTTAATAAACTTATACCTGACTGGACGAAAATACCCTTCTATTATAACCTATACCTACGCTAAAATTAAGAAGCAGCAGTAATGCAGCAGCAGCAACGCAACAGCAGCAACGCAGCAGCGGCAACGCAGTAGCAGCAACACAGTAGCGGCAACGCAACAACAGTTAACTGTGATAGTCGAAATTGCTGAAAATTCTCTTCCGATTTCAAAAATTCAACATTCTCATCTAAAAATTGACATATATTTACAGTAAGTTATACTTTTATGTGTTTCTATTGGTGTTTATTTCGACATAGTTATACTCTTTCCGATTTCTATTGATTTTTATACAATAACTAGAAATTTGATTTTTTTTTAATTTCTGCATTGATTAAGTGAAGGATATCGCCTCCTATGATAATTCTATAAAAATTGAGCACATAATATTAAGGACATAGTAACCTCATTTTGAAAATTGCAAATCAAAGTTAAGGACAAACACTAAGTCCTGAAGTTTGAGTTTCAAATTGAAAAAGTTAAGGACATTTGGTCCTTAACTTACACTTATTAGTTAAAACATGTCCTTAAGTTTGAATTACAGATTGAAAAGTTAAGGACGTGAGTCCTTAAGTTTGATTTATGGGTTGAAAAGTTAAGGACGTGAGTCCTTAAGTTTGATTTACAGGTTGAAAAGTTAAGGACATGAAGTCCTTAAGTTTGACTTGCAGGTTCAAAAGTTAAGGACATGAAGTCCTTAACTTACAATTACAGGTTAAAAAGTTAAAGACAAACAGTTCTTAACTTTGAATTTCAAGTTCATAAGTTAAGGACAGGAAGTCCTTAAGTTTAAATTACAGGTTGAAAAGTTAAGGGCATGAGTCCTTAAGTTTGACTTGAAGGTTCAAAAGTTAAGGACAGTCAATCCTTAAGTTTGAATTCCAAGTACAAAAGTTTAGGACAGGAAGTCCTTAAGTTTCAATTACAGGTTCAAAAGTTAAGGATAGGCAGTCCTTAACTTTCAATTCTAAGTTAAAATGTTAAGGACAGTTGGTCCTTAACTTGGTCTTGAACTTACAATACCTGTTCTTAATTATACAAGTATTGCTTTATAAAATATGTCCCGAGTTTCCCATTCTCTTGACTTGTAGGATGGAAACAATATGCATTATAGTTGCTTTTAATGGTTGATGGACTGAAGACTATAAATATCTTGATCATCAAACAAAGCTTGTTCAATTCAGTTTGAAGATTTCATTAAACAGATCTTTGAGGTTATTGAATTGGATAGACATAAGTTTGAAGCAGTGATATGGTTTGATATTAACCTTGGAACAAGCAAAGGAATGCTTGTATCCAAAGATTTAGATCTTCACACATGTATAGAGTTACTAAAAACTCATTCACTCTTCAAGGGCTGTCGTTTCATTGTTGATATTTAGGAAAAAGTTTTTGGATAAACAAACAATGAAAAGATAATGGAAATAGATATGGTTGAAGAGGTGCTTCAAACACATGTCAACAGAGAAACTCAAGATAACAATTAAGAGAACTGCCAACAGATAATGAAAATAGATATGCATGAAACTCAACCAATAACTGAAGAGATACTTCAAACATTTGATTATATTCAAGTAGAAGGACAAAGCATTATAGAGATTGACAACGAACAAGCTTTGGGTATTCAAGTCTTAGAGAGTGCACCGGTAATCAAAGAAGTTACTGAAAAAACCTCTACTCAACTAACTAGACGAAGATCAAATTTGAAACAAAAAGAATCCCCAACTACGATATTAAGAGAAAATGCTTCTTTGGAAGAAATAAAAGTCGGATTAGTATTTGACAAGAAGAAGAGTATAATTAACTGTTTTTCCAATTTAGCAATTAAAGCACATTTTGAATTCAAGGTTATTAGATCAAGCTCAACAAGATATTCGTTGAAATGCAATGATGATAGGTGTTGTTGGTGTGTGCGTGCTTTCAGAATTAAAGATTCAACACTGTTCAAGATAGTAAAGATTGAGAAAAAGCATGACTGCTCTGTTAACAAAATGAAAGCAGATCAAAGGCATGCTACTTCAAAGTTGATTAGTGCTTACATTATCGACGATCTTCGGGACCTAAGGTTTGAAGTTACATCAGTTTTTGTCATGGCAGAGATGCAAAAATTGCATGGACTAGACATTGGATATCACAAGGCGTGGCGTGCTATTCAACATGCTTCTTCTTTAATAAGAGAAAATCCCGAAGAGAATTATGAATTATTGTCTTCATACTTGTATATGATGACAAGTAAAAACCCGGAAACTTATACTAGCATAAAGATAGACGACAACAACAGGTAAACAATCAAAAAAGGTTTATTGGTACAATTTATAAAATTTAGGACATGCTGTCTTTAACCTTGTTAGCTTTTGATTTGTAACCAGAAGTTCAGGACTGGCTGTCCTTAACTTTTGAACTTGTAATTCAAAGTTAAGGACTACTGGTCCTTAAGTTTTGAACTTTGAAATCAAAGTTAAGGACCGCATGTCCTTAACTTTATAACTTGAAACTCTTAGTTAAGAACTGACTGTCCTTAACTTTTAACCTTGTAATATGAAGCTCAGGACTACTTGTCCTTAACTTCTGTTAACCTTGTTTTATATTGTATTTTCAGGTTTTTTTAATATGTTTTATGCATATGGATCATCAATAGCTGGTTAGAATCATTGTAGACCAGTGATTGCTGTTGATGCAACCTTTTTGAAGTCAAAATTTCGTGGTGTTTTAATGATTTCAGTTTCAAAGGATGCAAATAACCAAATTTTCCCACTAGCCTTTGGAATAGCAGAATCTGAAAATAATAATTCCTATGAGTGGTACTTTAGTCAGCTTCGCAATGCAATTGGGAGCCGTGAGAATTTAATTTTTTTTATCAGACAGACATCAAGCTATTTCAAATGGCACTGCAAAGGTATATCCTGAAAGCCATCATGGGATTTGCATCTATCATTTGGAGCATAACCTAAAGCGAAGGAAAGTGAAAAGTGAGGTCATAAAACTTTTCCAAAGTGCTGCAAGAGTATACAGACGCAAAGAATTTGATCTATACATGTCAGATATAGCAAAAGTAGATAAGAAGACTTATGACTACTTGATAGAAGAACCACCGGAATGATGGGCACGTTCTTGTAGTCCATGACGAAAATATGACATGCTCACAACAAACATAGTTGAGTCAATGAATTCTGTCCTATTAGAAGCAAGGGAACTGCCTATATTAAGAATGATGGATTTCATTCAAGTGAAACTACAACATTGGTTTTATGAAAGAAGAAATAAAGCAGAAGAAACATTTTATGATGTTTCTTGTTGGGTAGAGGAGGAATTGAAGAAAAGAATAGATTTAGCATTTACTTTGAATGTAAGTATTATGTTCTATGTTTATCTTATGATTTTAATATTATTTAACATAATGTACTAACTTATAATTTTTCAACATTGAAGGTCTTCCCTGTTGATTCATAGCGTTCTAGAGTTGAAGAAAAAGGAATAACTTTCTTGGTGGACTTAAACAAAAGAACATGTGATTGTTTTCAGTTTCAATTTGATGAATTACCATGCATTCATGCAATTGCAGCTATCGAGAAGAGAAACATTAAGAAGTCTAACTTTTGTTCGCATTGGTACTTAAAGGAATCATGGCTGAAAACATATGAAAGACAAATACATCCTGTAGGACACACTGATTCTTGGATTGTACCAGAGAGTATTAAGTCACAAATTGTTAAACCTCCATATTTCAATGTGCCACCAGGTAGAAGGCAAAAGAAAAGGCATATTCCTACTACCAAGTCATCAAAAATAACATTCAAATGTGGTCGTTGCAGAAGAATTGGTCATAATAGAACATCTTGTATATATTCTCCAGCTCTCCATCCATTTTCAAGAAAGCATAGAGAAGAGTAGATATATCCACTTATTTTTATCGACTCTTTTTAGTTTTTGCTATAAACTGGATTCATTTAGATTATTCTTATTTGAGCAGATGTTTGAATTTTCAAAATTTCTTTCTTCTTACCTTGTTTTTTGTTTCTTTTGAGTTCAAAGATTAAAAGTTAAAGACAGGAGTCTGTAAGTTCGACTTGCAATTTAACAACTTAAGGACAGTCTGTCTTTAACTTTCATTTCAAAGATTAAAAGTTAAGGATAGGAAGTCCTTAACTTATAGCTTCAACTTTAAAACTTAAGGACGGTCTGTCCTTAACTTTGAGTTTTACGTTCAAAAGTTAGGGACAACGGTCCTTAAGTTTGAATTGCTGGTTAAAAAGTTATGGACACGAAGTCCTTAACTTATATTTCAAAGTTGAAAACTTAAGGACTCCCGTCCTTAACTTTGATTTCAAAGATTAAAAGTTAAGGACATGAAGTCCTTAACTTATAGTTTTAAGTTTAAAACTTAAGGACTGTCTTTTCTTAACTTTTAGTTCTAAGTTCAAAAGTTAAGGATAACAGTCCATAAGTTTGACTTTATGGCTAAAAAGTTATGGACAGGCAGTCCTTAAGTTTGAATTATACGTTCAAAAGTTAAGGACAAGCAGTCCTTACCTTTGAGTTCAAAGTTCAAAGGTTAAGGATAGGCAGTCCTTAACTTTGAGTTCAAAGTTCAAAGGTTAAGGACATGAATCCTTAAGTTTGAAATATAGGTTCAAAAGTTAAGGACAGTCAGTCCTTAAGTTTGAATTACACGTTCAAAAGTCCAGGAAAGGGAGTCCTTAAATTTGTGTTTCAGGTTCAAAAGTTAAGGATATTTGATCCTTAACTTTGAATTTGAAGTTCACTTACATTTAGTCATAAACTAATACTAACAAACTCAATGGACAAATCAACACTTGAGAGAATCAAAGCAATTAATAACATGATGCCTTGATATAACTTCTGAAATTGTAATTTCGCATAGCTGTGACAAAAAATTACGCTATGCCAACAAAATATAAGTGCCTTTTTAGAAATTTACAGAATATTTCAGAAGTTTTCTAAAATTGCAAAATTCACATGTGTCCTTTACAACAATTTTATACAAAAGATCATCCACAACTAACTTTCTTAAAAACAAAACTACAACTCCTTTGGACAGCATGTTTCATTTTCACTCTCATAATCATCCCCAACATTTTCTGGTGGAGTATCATAACCAGAATTTATTTTCTATTCACCATGTGCCCAAAGATTTGCTGCAAGTTCTCTTCTAAAGTCTTTTATGTCTTCGGGTTTGAATTGCTCCACATCATTTCCAATCATCAGCAACTCAACATATTTGACCAGGAATGCACCACAATCAGTCCTAAGAGAAATGTAAGATATGCAGTGAATTAAACAATATATCTAAAGTACATATAAATAATATAAAAAATAACAACACGTACGATCTAATTTGGCGTGGTGATCTTTGCCATTGAATATCAAATTTGTTGAAGACATTTCCGAAAGACTTGTGATGTTTGTCAAACTGTGAGAACTTTAGCAAGTGGGGGATCATGCGTGCATACATTTCCATGTGATTCAGTCCTGCCTCATATGGCTCACTGTATATGGAATCATATACATCAATCTTTTTCTGATTCAAGTCCAATACCCCAAAAGAAAGTGTGTCACAACATTATCTTCTTCAGAGGAAAGCCGACATGGAAAAAATATTTTGTCAACTTCTGTCCTAGAAATTCCACATCTACGGCTGCCCCCCCACACATATGGTGTCAGAAATAACTGATTATCACCAGCACACCAAAAGTTATCAGTATCATCATCACTGAAATCTTTATACACAAACACTATGTAGTTATCAAAAAGAATATTAGTAGTTGTGCAATGAAAATGATGATCGCAAGGGTGGTAGCATTCCTTCTTTCTTAGATAATATAGGACAATGTTAATATGCTTCATAAAAAGGCAAAAAATAAAACAAATCCATCAGTCATAAAATAATTAAAAAATGATAAATTAAGAATAAAAAAAATAAAAGCCTTGTGAATTATTTCACCTTATCATCAAGTACAAAACTGCTATCTGAAAACTCAAGGAAGAACATTTTGCTACTGATTTTTTGATGATACAATTTGTAGGGATTTTTCCTCACACCATTATCATCAGCATATACATCATTTTGTCTCCTGAAAATATCAAAGCTAGAATTTAGTCTGGAACATAGCCTTTCATGTTGAAAAATTAAGGACAGGTAGTCCTTAAGTTTGAATTAGAAGTTCAAAAGCTAAGGACACTTGGTCCTAAATTTTGAGTTTCAAGTTCAAATCTTAAGGACTGTTTGTCCTTAACTTTGGGTATCAAGTTCAAAAGTTAAGGACAGGAAGTCCTTAACTTATAGTTTCAAGTTCAAAATATAAGGACTATCTGTCCTAAACTTTGAATTCCAAGTTCAAAAGTTAGGGACAAACAGTCCTTAAATTTGAATTAGAAGTTCAAAAGCTAATGACTCTTAGTCCTAAAGTTTGAGTTTCAAGTTCAAAACTTAAGGAATGTCTGTCCTTAACTTTGAGTAGCAAGTTCAAAAGTTAAGGACATGAGGTCCTCAACTTATAGTTTCAAGTTCAAAACTTAAGGATTGTGTGTCCTTAACTTTGAATTCCAAGTTCAAAAGTTAGGGACATGCAGTCTTTAAGTTTGAATTAGAAGTTCAAAAGCTAAGGAAACTTGGTCCTAAGTTTGAGTTTCAAGTTCAAAACCTAAGGACTGTCTGTCCTTAACTTTGGGTATCAAGTTCAAAAGTTAAGGATATGAGGTCCTTAACTTATAGTTTCAAGTTCAAAACTTAAGGACTATGTGATGACCCGGCCTGTTGTCACGTGAGTTACCGCCCCGTTTCTCCCATATCATGTTGTTTTATGTTTCAATATCAGTATTTGAGTTGATCGGATAGAATTGAATTGGTTTTAGTTAGAAATGAGACACATAGTCTCTTAGAAGAAAGCTTGTTTTGGAAAAGTCAACTGGAACTTGACTATATAGTTAGGAGGCTCGAATGTGAATTCCGGTGATTTGGTTAGCTCCGGGAGGTGATTTGTGGCTTAGGAGTGCGATCAGAATTGATTTTGGAGGCTCGGTGTAGAATTAGGCTTGAATTGGCGAAGTTTGAATTTTGGCGAATTCCGATTGATAGGTGAGATTTTGATCCGACGGTCGGAATGGAATTCCGAGAGTTGCTGTAGCTCCGTTAGGTGATTTTGGATATGTCTGCAAATTTTCAGGTTATTCGGATATCGTTTGGTTGGGTTTTTGATCGGAAATGCATTTCGGAAGTTCTTGAAGAACTTAGTCTTTGATTTGATGAAAATCGAGGATTTTGATGTTAAAGATGGCGTGTTGATGATTCGAGCAAGTTTGAATAAGGGAAGAGATCATGTTTGTGCTTTTGGTTGAGGTCCCGGGGGCCTCGGGGTCATTTCGGGTGGTTAAACGGAGAATTTTGAGTTTGGCTTCAAGTTTGGATTTGTTGATTCTGTTGTTTCCGCATCTGCGGAAAAGGGACCGCATAAGCGGTTCCGTAGATGCGGCTATTCGGTTGCATAAGCGGTCCTGGATGGGGCTTGGTAACTTTCGCAGAAGCGGAAGGAAATCCGCAAAATCGGACATCGTAGGAGCGGGTTTTGATCGCAGAAGCGGTCCTGAGGATTTTTGAATTTGACCGCAGAAGCAATCCTTTTGCGCAGAAGCGGGAGCCGCAGGTGCGGTCTCCCAACCGTAGAAGCGGATTTTTGGGAGGTTAATGAAAATCGAAAAAGCGGAAATATTGCCATAGAAGCGGTCCCGCATAAGCGGAAGCAGGACCGCAGAAGCGAAAATCGGCCTGGGCAGAAGGGTTTTAAAAATGGCATTTCATCCGCGACTTGGGGGTTATTTTACTCCATTGTTGAGCATC
>MU694242.1:35457-54441 GCA_026770625.1 Nicotiana glauca | reverse complement strand
CTTATTGTCTCATTTCTAACCGAACTCTCTCCGAATTACTTCAAATTCTCCAAACACATATAATGAAACATATAAAAGCATAAAATGGGGAAAACAGGGCGGTAACTCCCGTAACGATGGGTCGATCGCTACACAAATAGAATAAAATATCGGGAATAATGGTACGTACATCTACATTTTTAACTTCTAGCAATAATGAAAATACAAGGCAACTTTCATATTCAAGTCATCTTGTTGCAGGCATGCAACCCGATCCCATTTCTCATGAATCTCGTGGTAGGCGTACCACCCGCTCCCATTTTAATATCACTTGTGGTAGGCGTGCCATCTGCTCCCATTTCAATATCACTTGTGGTAGGCATACCACCCGCTCCCATTTCAATATCACTTGTGGTAGGCGTACCACCTGCTCCCATTTCAATATCACTTGTGGTAGGGGTACCACCCACTCCCATTTCAATATCACTTGTGGTAGGCGTACCACCCACTCCCATTTCAACACAATACACAATACAGTCCCGGAAAGGTAATAATCACAACAAGTGAAACATCCCAACAAGGGAGGTTCAGCTATAACCAATCTTATTCAACTTCTCCTTGATACAACTAATATCATTATTCAGTTGCAATTTTCATAGGATCCAACAAGGGTACACAATTAGCTAAATTAAGAATCACAGTCATGCTTGACATCAACGCATGAATACTCGTCACCATGCCCATACGTCGTACCCCACACAAATCAAATAGCAATTACGACTCAACTCCTAATCCCTCAAGCTAGGGTTAAACCAAACACTTTCCTCAAACTTCCACGGGCCAATTCAATCCTCAACAACCGCTTTCCCTCTCGAATTCGGCTCCAACTCAACCAAATCTATGCAATAATGACTTCACGTTATGAATATGTGCTAAACAAATCAAGCCCAATGTCTAATTATAGCTTTTTCATCCATTTACCCCAAAAGGTCAAAAATGCCCTTGAGCCCATATGGTCAAAACCCGAGGTTCGAACCAAAACCCGATTGCCCATTTTCCCATGAACTCAGATATATAATTTAATTTGGAATTGGACCTCGAATTGAGGTCCAAAACCCCCAATTTTAGAAAACCTAGGTTCTACCCAAAATTCCCAAATTTCCCCATTCAGATATTTGTTTTGAAGTTGAAATGATGTTTAAAGATTTTAAGGAGTAAAGAAATAAGTTAGAAATCACTTACCAATCGTTTTGGAGAAGAAGAATCGTTTGGAAAATCGCATCTTATGTTTTGGGTTTTGAAAAGTAAAAAATGACTGAAATTCCGGACCTTATATACCCCCTAAAGATCCAGCGCGGACCGCGCAAAAATGCACCGCGGCCGAGCTGAAGAACTGGAAAAATTACAACTCTCTGAATCTTCCAGCGAGGACGGAACTGATAGGGAACGCGACCGCGCTGGTTGACCTGGAAAGCTACCGGCTCTCTGAAGTCAGCTACACAGACCGTGCATGGAAGACCGCGGTCGCGTAGCTTCCACCGCGGACCGTGCTAAGGCGACCGCGGGCACGCTGGAGCCTGCAACTCCTCTGAAACTGCAACATCTGCTATTTCTAAGTCTAAAACCTCCCGTAGCCTACACAAAACTCACCCGAGCCCTCGGGGCTCCAAACCGAACATACACATAGCTCCAAAAACACCCTACAGACTAATCTGCACGATCAAGTCGCCAAAACAACATCATTAACATCAAATTAGTCCAAAACACGTCAAACGACGTCCGAATTCAACCAAACGTACAGGAGGTGCATAAACCATATATAAGACTTGTACCGGATGTCGGAACCAAAATACGAGCCCGATATCACCGTCTTTTAATCAAAATTAATTTCCAATTTCCTTAATTATTTTCGTAAAAATATTTCACACAAAAATTCATTTCTCAGGCTTGGGACCTCGGAATTTGATTCCGGGCATACACCCAAGTCCCATATTTTCCTACGGACCCTCCGGGACCGTCAGATCACGGATCCGGGTACGTTTTGCCCAAAATCTTGATCGAAGTCAAACTTAATCAATTAAATACCAAGATTTAACATTTTTTCACAAATTTCATATTTAAACTTTCCGGCTACGTGCCCGGACTGCGCACAAATCGAGGCAACCCCAAATGAGGTTTCTAGGGCCTCAGAAGTACAGGGTTAGTAAGGAAACAAGTGATGACCCTTTGGGTCATCACAAATATATACTCAATTACTCATTACAATCCAATATATAACAATTCCTAACCCTGATCGAAAAGTTGACAAAAATGCCCTCGGTCCCACGTGCTCGGATTCCGAATTTTTTTGAAAATTAAGCTTACCCATGACTCCATGAACTCAAATATATGATTTCTCTTAATTTCATACTCAAAATCGTAGTCAAATTCCAAGGATAATAATTTTCTAGGTTTTCCCTCAACCCCAAGTTTTCCACAAATTTCCACTTCTAAATCAATATATAAGCCTTGTATTTAACTTAAAGCTAGCATAACTTACTTACCTCATGATGAATGATGGAACCACCTCTCCAAGAGCTCCAAAATCACCCAAGATGCGAGTGAAATTGAGAAAAAATGAATATATTCAATGAACCTCACTGTCCAACAATTTTTGCATTTGCGGTCCCGCATCTGTGAAGAAGGGGCCGCATCTGCGAAAGACGGGCGAAGGGTCTAGGACCGCATCTGCAGTCTCCAGGTCACATCTATGGAGCCGTTTCTACGGCTTGGGAGCCGCATCGGTTCCTGGACTGGATCACTTCTGCGATGGGAGAACCACATCTGCGGTCCAAGAACCGCAGATGCGGTTATGACAGAAGCAGCAATCCTTCAGCCTTCTCAAAATTTCCAAATTCGATCTGTTAACCACCCGAAATCCATCAGAGGCTCCCGGGACCACAACCAATCATACCAACAAGTCCCAAAATACATTATGGACATGCTCGAGGTCTCAAATCATATCAAACAACGCTAAAACCATGAATCGACCTCCAATCCAAGCTTTATGAACTTTAGAATTTTAAACTTTTACTTTCGTTGTTTAAACCTATCATATCACATCCGATTGACTCCAAACTTTGCACGCATGTCATATTCGACATTGCGGACCTATTCCATTCCGAAATTACATTCCGACCCCTATATAAAAAATTTCACTTCCGGTCAAACTTCTCAAAAACCTTCAAATTTCTATCTTTAGCTAAATGGCTTCAAAAGGGCCTGCGGACCTCCGAATTCACTTCCGATCGCGCGCCCGACTCTAAAATCACCATACGGAGCTTCTCCCAGACTCTGAATCCCAAACTGACATCGATATCCCTGAAATACACTTCAAGCCAAACTTATGAAATTTCTTCTACAATGCTAACTTTCACAATGGGGGCCAAACGCTCCCGGGTTATCCAAACCCCGAACCGGGTATACGCCCAAGTCTGAAAACATGATACGAACCTGCTAGAACATTCAAATCCCGATTCCGATGTTGTTTACTCAAAAATCTCATCCTAGTTATTTCTTTCAACTTTAAGCTTTTGAAATGAGAATTCTCTTCCCGAAATTCAATTCCGACCACGCGTACAAGTCATAACACCTGAAATAAAGCTGCTCATGGCCTCAGGCTACTGAACGACGTGCTAGGGATCAAAATGACCGATTGGGTCGTGACAAGCTATTTCTAAGAAACAATAAATACAACATCCGTTCGGAATACAAACTGGACAGAAAGCAAATACAATACACTGAAAGAGACTAAACTAGCTGCGGGTCGCCTCAAGTAATGTAGCTCACGTAGTCCCCGTATCATCCATGATGCTACGTATAGTAGGCCACTACAAGTACATGTGCCTGTACAATAAAAATGCATATCAACTATAGCATGAGTACGAAAACAACATGTACTCAGTAAGTATACCATCTAGTCTCGAAGATGTAGAGATGAGAGGTCGACTTTGACACTTACTAGTGGTCCAATAATGTGATATCAATAATACATAAAATCAAGAATATTTATAAACATGATTTTAATTCAATGAAATGAAGCAAATAAACAATTCTTTCTTTTTATAGGAAATTTCCAATTTCTTTAAGTTCTTTATACAAATACTCTCACGCCAAGAAGAGGCAATAACAACTTTAATAAGTTCAAATCAGCAATACAAGCATGCACAAATAATGTCGAGGATGTACGACCCAATCCAACAATATTTAAACTGTGCACTGCCAGAAGGTCCAATGGCGCAAACCATATATGTATCTATTATCCCGCTCGCGAATCATACATGCGACGCAGTCAAACATAAATAAATTATCATCTTGCTCGCGAATCATACATGCGACACAATCAAACATAAATAAATAATCATCTTGCTCGCAAATCATACATGCGACGCAGGTACACATAGGTATACATGCTCAAATAGCCAATTAAGAATAGAGGAACATTTATCCAAATAAAAGAAATTCTCCTATAACGATTTCAGAAAATAAAGTTTAATCCTTTTAGAAATTAATTTTCCAGTTTGACAGGATTTAAGCAATTCAACTGTAAACAACATTACAATTATTCCAAGTACATCATGCTTTTGGGTCCTAAACTACCTGGACAATAACATAATAGTACCTACGCACGGACTCTCGTCATCTCATGCGTACGTAGCCCCCACAAATAGGAGCACATGACCAATAAACTCACCTATGGGGAAAATTCTCTCTTACAAGGTTAGAAAGGAGACTCACCTCGCTCCGAAGTTCCATAACCGGATTCCAAGCCCTTCTGACGAATCAAATTGATGCACAACACTCCAAAACTAGCCAACAATTGAGAAAATCCATAAATATAGCCTCTAATACTCACAACAATTCAATTTAGATATTCCTAACTCAGCTCAAAAAGTTGACAAAATCGACCTCGGGCCCATGCACCCGGTGTCACACCTCCTTTTTACTTACCATACCCCGGAAGGGTGTAATAAAGGAAGTTTTTCCAATTAAAGGACAATCGAAACGGGATTCGTTTATTGAGATTCAGAGTTTCCACTTGGGAGATTTTTGGTGTCCCAAGTCACCGGTTAGAATCCCGAATCGAGGAAAAGATTGACTCTGTATTACAGTCCGCGAACCAGAAATCCGAGTAAGGAATTTCGTTAACTCGGGAGAAGGGTTTAGGCATTCCCGAGTTCCGTGGTTCTAGCACGGTCGCTCAACTGTTATATTTGGCTTAGTTATCTGATTTTAACACATGTTCAAACCAATAGTTCTAATTTTTAACTCTTTCCCACTTTTATTATTGTTATTTTAAAAGAGAATTGCAACGTCGTGAAAATGCATCTCGATCCACGTTACATCAATGCACCCATGGTTATCGATGCATTTTGACTCCGTTGAGATTTGGATTTGGGTCATATAAATGTGCACCCGAGTTTAAGAGAGTAAATTAAAAAAATGCCTAAAGTGACTAGCGCGTTATTTATTTTGGGAAAAACTGTGAAATTCGCTAAACGGCCCGTCCCGAAATCTAAGTATTTTAATATATACATTTAACGAGGGCCCCGCAATTATGCATTTTGTTCGGCGAGGCTCATATCATTTTTATTTTAAAAGGGCAAAACTAAAGTGACTATGATTTTCTATTTTTATTTGTCTCTAATAGTAAAGGAAAAGTCCTAACTAAATAATATGCGAGAAAGGTCCCAAATTACATAACTCGATTTCAAACAGCTAAACCCAAGAGTTGAACGAAGAGAGCGAGACATTTCCAGTACACGACCAAAGCTTTACTGCACAGAAAATGGGCCGCCTGAGCCCACAACGGTCCATACACCTAATATCCTATCAATTGACCTTCCATAGCCAAGGCGGGAATTATTTGGGCCTCAAGGAGCATGACAGTCCAATTTGATCAACGGGTGTAGGGGGGATCTAATTTGAAGAATTAATCATACTTGCCTCAACCCATAATTTCTACTTAAGTTTGAAGTCGAAACGGACATTAATCGAGTGTTCTCGACTGAGAACACACGATTAAGGTCGGCCACGACCTCAATTTTATCCTTTTTGGATCGATTCCTAGGCTTTGGTTCCTTTAGGGTTCATTTAGTTGATTCGAAATCCAATAAGCTCTACTAAGATTCGAGTAGAACTATCCTGGGTTTTGGGACGAGGGTAGCTTGAGGGTTCAGTGGTGTAACTTTGGGACTGATTGGCTAGGTTTAGGGTTCGAGGGCTCGTCTCTGATCTAAGATTCAAGATGCTACGCCATGATTCGAGGGACGAGCGACATGGATTTGGAGAGAGGGTGGTTTGGTGGCTCAGGGTGTTATTTTGGTAGTCGTCGGTGTCGTTGCCGCCGGGTTTCAGGCGAAGGGGAGGGGTGGCGGCTAGGGTTTGGTAAGGGTCATCTCTGAGAGGATGAGGATAAGAGAGACGAGAGGGTTTGTCTTGGGGGTGTGGGGTGTGTTTGGCTACTTACATACGGGGCTAGAGGTTGAATCCTGGCCGTTGGATCAATTAAGTTCAACGGCTCGGATCAACCTACTTAACGAAATGGGGTCGTTTGGGTAGGCTTGAGACTGGGTGGGTCTTTGGTGGAAATAAGTCAAGGCATAGGTGCGATTGGCGGCCGTTGGATCAAATGAAATGAATGGCATGGATCAACACACCTGAAACAACATCGTTTCTTCGATGCTGGAGGCGGGCTAAACCGTTCGATCTAATGAGATCAACGGTTCGGATCAAGTGTACCACAACGACGTCATTTGGGTGGTTGACGATCAAACGATTTGGACCGGGTGGGAGAGTTTGGGCCTGGTTTTCTAATTCAAAATTGGCCCAGTTCGAATTTCTTTTTATTTTCATTTTTCTTATTTCCTAATTAATAAAACTTAAAATTCTAAATTAAATTATAAACCACATTAAAAATACAAATTAATTCCTAATAACAATCATTACCCACAATTAAATACCAATTAAAATAAAATCACACAATTTGACATTAAAAAAAATGCAAAGTACATATTTTGTGATTTTTCTCATTTTGTAAAACAAGCTTAATTACTCCTAATTGTAAAGTTAAATCCTAAATGCAAATGCAACATATTTTTGGATTTTTTATTATTTTAACAAATGAACATGCACAGACAAAATACGACCAATAAAAGAAAAATAATACAAAATCCACAAAAATCGCAAACGACACGAAACTATTTTATTTTGCATTTTCTAGGAGTAGTCCTCGTAGGGCAAAAATCACGTGCTCACAGCTGCCCCTCTTTGTCCGGAAACACGAAGTTTGTGCGTGCAAAGATAAAGTGAGCGGATACGAGCGATTTTTGCCCGTTTGAGCACTCCGTGTGAAGTATTTTTGAAAGATTTGACCGAACCTCCACTTCAAAGGTTTCCTACATATCCCTGGCTAAAAGGGAATCAGGTCAATGTAGTTCGGGAAGTTTTGGTAGCTGGGACTATCGTGGAACTGTGATTTTGCTATTACTATTGTTGTCGCTGCTGCTACTTCTTACCGACCTCCTTATTACACCATGCTAAACAGAAAATAAGAAGCAAGACTAAACTAGTCTATGAATTACAAAATCTTATCTAGATCTTCAACTTGCTCTTCCTGTGCTCTTGTTGTCTTCCTTGCTCTTGTGTTTCCTCTGATGTTTCTTTATTTCTGACTTAACTTGCATTCTCTCTTGATTACCGAACTCGAACTGCTTATTTCCTTCTTGTGAGCTTCGAATTACTGTTCTTTCGGAGCTTGAACTGCCTTCTTCCGGCCACTGTTACCTTCCTTTTGATTTCTGAATTTGGATTTATGATGGGGATTTTTGTTGTAACCTTCCGCCCTCCCCGCAGGTTGCTGAATTCTTGAACTAAAAAGGTACACATTTCCATTCTCCATGCGGGCTCCTGACCTCAACTTCAACTTAAAAATATCACGCCTTTCCGATCTCCAGGCGGGCTCCTGAATTCAACAACAACTTAAAAATAAAACGACATTCCATTCTTCAGGCGGGCACCTAACTTCAACAACAACTTAAAAATAAAACGCCATTACGTTTTTCAGGTGGCCACCTGACCTCAACTATAATTTAAAACTTCAAATACAATTTAAAAAGATAACGCCTTTTCGTTCTTCAGGCGGGCACTAACTTCAACAACTTAAAAATAAAACGCCATTCCGTTCTTCAGGTGAGCACCTGACTTCAACAACTTAAAAATAAAACGTCATTACGTTCTTTAGGCAGGCACCTGACCTCAACTATAACTCGAAAAATAAAACGCCATTCCATTCTTCATGTGGGCACCTAACCTCAACTATAATTTAAAACTTCAAAAACAATTTAAAAGATAACACTTTTCCGTTCTTCAGGCGGGCACCTGACATCAACGACGTAAAAATAAAACGACATTCCGTTCTTCAGGCGGGCACCTATCCTCAACTATAATTTAAAACCGCAACTTAAAAAGATAACGCCATTCCAATCTTTAGGCGGATTCCTGACTTCAACAACAACTTAAAAAAAGAACGTCATTCCATTCTTTAGGCGGGCACCTGACCTGAACAACAACTTAAAAATAAAATGCCATTCCGTTCTTCAGGTGGGCACCTGACCTCAACAACAACTTAAAAATAAAATGTCCTTCCGTTCTTCAGGCGGGCACCTGACCTCAACTATAATTTAAAACTCCAACTTAAAAAGATAACGCCATTCCGATCTTCAGGCGGGCTCCTAACTTCATCAACAACTTAAAAATAAAACACCATTCCGTTCTTCAGGCGGGCACCTGACCTCAACTATAATTTAAAACTTCAATTGCAATTTAAAAAGATAACGCCTTTTCGTTCTTCAGGCGGGCACCTGACCTCAACTATAATTTAAAACTTCAAATACAATTTAAAAAGATAACACCTTTCCATTATTTAGGCAGGCACCTGACCTCAACAACTTAAAAATAAAATGTCATTCCGTTCTTCAGGCGGGCTCCTGACTTCAACTACAACTTAAAACTGCATTCGTATTGCGATTGTTCCCCATTGCCTCCTAAACCATTTTCCTTCTAACTTGAATTATCTTTCTTCAGAACTGCTTCCCTCAAAACTTGTATTGTCTTCCTCCTTCAAAACTACTTCCCTTAAAGCTGGTGTTATCTTCCTTCTTCAAAACTACTTCCTTTAAAACTTGTGTTTCATTCCTCTGAAAACTACTGGGGAAAACACTGCCTTTTTTCTTCTTTTTTTTTTCTTTTTTTTCTCTTTTTTTTCTTTTAACTTGAGTTATCTTCCTTCTTCCTCAAATGGGTACCTGACTTCAGGAAAATTTTCTAAATGAAAGAAAATTTTTCTTGCCCCAGTTTAACAACTTTCCTCGTATCACACCTTTCTGCCATCAATAACATTTCCTGCCCCTGTTTCAAATCAAAGAAAATTCTGTCAGTTTAAAGTGTGGTGGTTGGTTGTGATGCTCCTGCTGGGAATGATTTTCCTTTTCTATTTTCCACGCTCTGCGTTGTCCGACCATCTTGAAACTTGGCTGATAACTTCCGCCCTTCTTGACAACTCCTTATTCACAAACCTCTCACCATTGTTTTCCACTTTTATCCTCTTATCTGACCCCATATATTTTCCATGGCAACTGATCCCACTTGAAGATCTTGCATGTTTTACGGATGAACAACTTTCTTCGTCATCCGAGTCACTGAAATACCTTTTCTCCATTCAAACCCAATATCTTCTTTTTGTGGCATTGCTCGTGAACTGGCATTTCCCCGACCTTTGAGTCTCATATGAATTTCCAAATTACGTCCATCGCTCTTCGCGTTGTTCTTTATTGATTTGTCCACTGGCCTTGGCCTTGAGGTCTATAACCTTCGATTTATGTTGGGGATATCCTTCTGACACTGGTCCACCCTTTTGTCAACCTCATCATAGAATATCCCTTTGATTCATTCACCCTGGCCCTCCTCTTGTTGCGCTGTCCATGAATGGACCGATCCTGGGTATTTGCATGAATCTCAAAGCAAGTTGACTATTACCAGCTCGGTGCACTTTTGTTGTCCTTTTCTGACTTATACCACTTTGATGTACTTGTCAGATCTCGTCTTGCATAATTGGAGAGTTGATGGAAAATTTTTAAGTCATTTCTCGCTTGTTCTAACCAAACAGACTAAAGAAGAGGAAGTGGGCAAGAAAAAAGAACAGAATAAAAGACAATGAAAAAGATGACTCCTAACAAGAAAACTATGAAGTAGAAACCTATCAGATGTGGATACCAACTCTAATGGTTATGAAATGCACATGTGGCCTATCCTCCGTCTTTAATCGCCTTTCACAATTCCCGTCTGGTGATTTCCCATATGATTCTCAGTCCTTATTCGACTTGTAATGCCCGGAGGATTTTCACTAGAAAGCCTCTCTAATTTTGGTTTTTCTCTCAACATACAATCGCCTCATGGTGCATGTTAAGGTTTTCACCAATAAGACTCTCTCATTTTATGATTTCTCAAAGCTTTCATCGTCTTATGGTGCCTGTGAAGGTTTTAAGCGGTAAGAGTCTCTCATTTTCGTATCTTTCTGCTTGGGATTGGGGTGTTACCGATAAGACTCTCTCATTTTATCTCTTTTCTGCTGAGGACCGGAGTGTTATTCTCGACTTCCATTTGCCTGACTTGGCATCTTTTGAAGACTGGTCAAAAGGTCTTTCTTTGGACCGTAATGTGGGATTTTCGATAGTGCTAGAGAGAAAGGGGTATTAGAGGCTCAAAACGAATCAATTTGGGTTCACAATTTACAACCTTCGGAACCAGATTTCTTTACATCAAACACAACTTCCACCCCAGTTTCTTGCTTGGGGATTTTTTGATTTTTTTGTTACACTATGACCGAGGCGTGAAGCGCCTATGTATCCTCTTTGAGGAATCAGGTCAAACATAGTTCCCAATTCCTTGTTGTTTTCCTTTTCACTTAATTATCTTTTTTCTTTTTTCCCCTTTTTATTCATCTCTTTCTTTCTCATTTTGTTGTTTTGTTGTTTTTGTTGTTTTCCCCCTTTTTTTTCTTTTCCTTTTTTCTTTTCTTTTTTCTTTATCTTCCATGTTTGTATTTATGACCTTTGCTACTGATTCCGAATGAGGGGTATGAAATAAAACAAATAAGGCTCAAAGAGTTAACGAAGGATAAAGTGTTTAGATAGCGGAATAAAATGTCTCCGTCATTCCAATCTTCAAAACATGCTAAGCACAAACAACGTGATAAAACAAACGTTTTCAACCTCTTCCGATTGTGCTAGACTTGATAGCTATATACACACTTTTTCTTTCTTCATCTGTTAAATACAAAGTACCCTTTGGGAAACACTTTCACTCCCATTATCATGAACGACCCCTGTCAATTCGGCAAACTTGCCTCTAGGTTTTCTTTATGTTCTATCTGCCCCAGTTCCCATGGTTTGGGCTTCAAATGAACTCAAACTATTTTTATTTCCGTTAAGTGTCCCGATCATCTCTCAATGGTTTTATGATTAACTTTTAAGATCAGACCTAAACTGTAAGCGCATGTCATGTCACTAGAATCGGCATTGAACAAAAGACACAACAAAAGGATGAAAGAACTAAACAAAGAAAATGACTGGAAATAATAAAAGACTGGAATTTGCATTAGACAAATGGTGAAATGGTCCGTATAACAATACAGGCAAAACAACTGGAGTACAGCCCTAGAATAAACCTGAAATGAACTTGGACAAAACTAAGCAAACCGCTAAGACAAAAATGGAAGGATAAGAGGGTTTGACATGAGACAATATCCGGATCACAACCCTAAGAATAACCCGGACAACAGAAATGACAAACAAAATAAACCACCAAAAACTCTACTCCGGCTGGCCAAGGAATGGAGTGTCTTCCCAATTACCAAGCACGGCATCTTAGCCACTGAGATTTGCATCAATATTGCTGAGACCACTATCTGCTTCAACATCTTCAACTTTAGTTAATACATCCCCGAGAGGATTCACGTGCTCCCTGTCACTGTCATTGATCACAATCACCCCTTCTTGAATCATTTTCTCTATTTCCCTTTTCAAAGCAAGACAATCTTCAACATTGTGCCCCTGGGATATTTGAGTGGTATGCGCATCGTGCAGTAGGATCAAAGCTTCTTGCACGTGGATCTGGAAAATACCCGCCGAGCGGCTCAATCAGGCAAGAATGCTTTAGCCTTTCAAACAGACTTGCATAAGATTCTCCGATAGGGGTGAGAGCCTTTTCTTATTTCAGCAACCTCTCGTTCCTAAATGCCTGATTTGGGCGGAAACCTGATCCATGAGGTTTTTGGTATGCCCGTGGGGGTGGATAGGCATTTTGTGGAGCTAGGTACTTGGAAAGTGAAGTATGTCTTTGGGAGTCCCGGAGAGAGAAGTAGTGTTGGGGAGGGGAGTAGCGTTGGGAAAATATAGTTGGATGACAAGTGATAGAGCTACTCGGGTGGCTAGGAAAGTTGTCATAAAAGGGTAGATACAGAGAGTATGGAGGATCATCCGTTATTGTGTTAGGTGTTTGGGTAAGGACAGAGTTCAGGAAACTAGGCAGTGGCGGGGGTGGTGCTTTTCCAGTCATCCACGCCCGATACATGTCTGCCACATGATGTCTTAATATTTTCACTTCTTGTACGAACCCGTTGTTTTGTTCAACCAGTTGTTTTCGGGCATCGGTACCAACCCACTCAGTTCTGTTATTCTCTGCCATTATCTTTTGACTTTGTGTTGTAGAGAAGAGTTACTTTAGAACCACAACCAACCACCTTTCTGGTATGAATATAAAAAAATAAAACCATCACGTTAGTGTTAGGGCATTTGACAGACAAGTAAATACACATTAAGGATGCAATGCACCTAGGCAGTTAACCCTTTCTATCATGCATTTGCTTCAGTTACGTGCGTCATTCTGGCTTCTTATAATTGTACCCCTTTTGAACGCCTCCCAAATTTTCCTTTATTTTCTTTGTTTCTTTTTTTTTCTTTTTTCTTTTTTCTTTTTTTAGTGGTGGTCGAATCTTATGTGGATTTCCTGCGTATCACGACCCCGCATGAATCAGACCGTGCGTAGTTCTGGCAGGTAAGTGCCAAATGACTAATAATAAAAAAAATTGAATTTTATTTTTTTCGAATTTTCCATAAAAGAAAAATGTGTTCATTATGACACATTTAATATTAACAGACTCCGAAAGATTCTAACATCAAAACGGCAATCCAGCCTAAAAATAGACCAACAGAAAATCATCACTGTTTTCTCAAAAATTTCATAAAATATCTGGTCTTGTCAATACATCCTTTGAGCACTTCGAAGAAGATTTAAAGACTGTGTTTGCTAACCATTCAAAATTTTTAGAAATGACCAAAAGTGGTTGTCCTTGCAAAAACGGCCTTCCGGCGTCCTCTTTTATACATTCGGCTATTTTAGATAAGAATGTCATCACCTTACTAAAAAAATAGACATTTATTTACCCTAAAAAATTTACTTTTTTTTCTATTAATAATTATATTTTATTATTTTTTTCAAATAATTTTTCCAAATAGTTGAACTCGATATGAGTTGCCTACGTATCCCACATTCTGTGAGAATCAAACTTACGTAGTTCTACCAGATAAACGGCAAAAAATAATAAAACATTTTTGGAATTTTCAATTTTTCATAATAAAACAAACTTTGATTAAGAAAAAGTTTAAAAACTGACCAAACTAACAGGCTTTGATGGAAAGAAGAAATACAGACCCGAAAATCGAACAACCCACCTACTCTAATAAAAAGAAATACAAACTTAAAAACAAACTGATAGATTCCTTCCATATCTGCCAATTTTAACAAAATGGCTATTTTTGCAAGCATAGTCCCTTCTCAATTTTACATGAATTTTGAGGCCGGGGAGGATTATTTTATGACACTTCACAAACTTATTCGTTCTTTTGCGAAAATAGCCTTTCGACAACTGAAAGATACTCTAAGGCTATCTCGACAAGAACAGTTTAAAACACTGTCGAAGCTGGCTCAGCTTATTTTGATCGAAGATCCAAACGGCATTCACTTGCCCACTGACTATTTTTCTTGTTTTTCAAATTAAAATAAAAGACCTGGTTTTGCAAACACGGCCTTTCAGCGCCTCGGGGAGGAAGATTTTAAGGCTGTGTGGGTCAACCGACCAAAAATCTAAAAAATCACCAAAGGTGGTCGTTTATGCAAAGTCAGCCTTCCTGCGTCCCTTTTCGGCACATTCGGCTATATTTGACAAGAGCGACATCACCCGACTTATTTATGACAAAAATTAAAATTTGACATTTTTTGGCTATTTTTGGAAAATGGGAGGTTGGACCCTATGAGGGTTGCCTACATATCTCACACCCTCTGAGAATCAAACCGGTATAGTTCGGGCAAAGAAAATAAACTAAATTTGAAAACAAGACTCATTTCTTTTGTTTTTTAAATAAATTGAACTAAAAAAAACATTCCTTTATATTTTTTTAAAATTTCGGCAGAGTTTCCACGCTATTTGGTCATTGGGTTTTTCTTGAAAATAGGTGATTACTTCTCTATGCTGCTATTTTTCTCTTTTTCTTTTTTTCTCAATTTTCCCATATTCCCAATTTTCAGAAGCCGGTCAGTATGCAAGTCTGAAGCAAATAAATGTGTAAAACAAACAGGATGCAGCAGGATGGTCTTTTTTATTTCAGGTTGCTTGTCCTAGACGGACTCAACCCCTGTGTTGAGTCCCCTAAGTCAAATGCAACATGATACAAATAAGCGTTCATACTAAGGATTCGGCATGAAGTCAAGTTTTTGTAGGTTCAAAACCTAGGTATATGTTCTGAACCGTGTGCACGAGCGGATAACTCGAGTCGAGAAAGGAGCTACTTTCCTGGAACCAAAGGGCCAGGAATTCTTGAACCCCGAACGAAGTTCCGGGTTCAAGGTCCCCAGCAGAGTCGCCAGAGCTGTCACACCTCCTTTTTACCTACCACACCCCAGAAGGGTGTAATAAAGGGAGTTTTTCTAATTAAAGGACAATCGAAACGAGATTCGTTTATTGAGATTCAGAGTCGCCACTTGGGAGATTTATGGTGTCCCAAGTCACCGGTTAGAATCCCAAATCGAGGAAAAGATTGACTTTATATTAGAGTCCGTAAACCAGAAATCCGAATAAGGAATTATGTTTACTCGGGAGAAGGGAGTTAGGCATTCCCGAGTTCCGTGGTTCTAGTACGGTCGCTCAACTATTATATTTGGCTTAATTATCTGATTTTAACACATGTTCAAACCTATAGTGCAAATTTTTAACTCTTTCCTGGTTTTATTATTGTTATTTTGAAAGAGAATTGCAACGTCGTGAAAATGCATCTCGATCCACGTCACATCAATGCACCCGTGGTTATCGATGCATTTCGACTCCGTTGAGATTTGGATTTGGGTCACATAAATGTGCACCCAAGTTTAAGAGAGTAAATTAAAAAAAAGCACGCCTAAAGTGACTAGCGCGTTATTTATTTTGGGAAAAACCGTGAAATTCACTAAATGGCCCGTCCTGAAATCTAAGTATTTTAATATATACATTTAACGAGGGCCCTGCAATTATGCATTTTCTTCGGCGAGGCTCGTCTCATTTTTATTTTAGAAGGGCAAACCTAAAGTGACTATGATTTTTTATTTTTATTTTTCTCTAATAGTAAAGGAAAAGTCCTAATTAATATGCGAGAAAGGTCCCAAATTACATAACTCGATTTCAAACAGCTAAGCCCAAGAGTTGAAAGAAGAGAGTGGGATATTTCCAGTACATGACCAAAGCTTCATTTCATAGAAAATGAGCCGCCTGAGCCCACAACGGTCCATACACCTAATATCCTATCAATTGACCTTCCATAGCCAGGGCGGGAATTATTTGGGCCTCAAGGAGCATGACAGTCCAATTTGATAAACGGGTGTAGGGGGATCTAATTTGCAGAATTAATCATACTTGCCTCAACCCATAATTTCTACTTTTTGCAGTAGAATTTACATTGTTTTTAAGCTACTGTAGCACTGATTTTAACACAAGCTCAATTCTCATTTTGTTTTAACACATAACTCACAATTGTTTGCTCGTCCCTATTAGAGTAGAAAGGGTATTACCTATAACTCACTCTAACGAATCGCTTATTCAATAAGGATTTAAATCACACATGGAGTCATGGATAATTTCCAATTCGAAACTAAACATGCGTGACCTGGACTAACGTGAATAGGCGCCTATATGCTGTGATGTGCCCTTGATTTTTAGTGCAGCTAGCAATTAACCCGAACAATAAAACTATTTGACACCATGGACTTGATTTCAACAGGAATGAGTTACATACTAGAGTTAACAGTCCATCACAATTCAAAACAAGTCAAATCAGTTAAACAACAATCCTAGTTACACGTCTACCTATTGTCCACAAGTTACAAAACAGTCCTAGTTCGAATCCATAACATGTTAATGATCCAACTAGTCCATTACAGGGGCATTAATGCACAAATTTATCATACAAGTCTTAAAGCTAACTGCATTATAATAAACTAAAAAGAACAGTAAAGCTTCAATGAATGTCAAACAGCAATTGTCTTTCCATTCCACTGGAGAAATTACACCAAAACAGGTTCAAATGTGTACCTGGTATTTAGAACAACAAGACGAAGAAGAAGTAGAGGTCAACAGCAGTGACAAATGCAACAGCGATAGGCAGAAATCACCAACAGCTAATTCAATCAACCTAGGAAGATTTTGAACCAGCAAGAAACAAAAGCTCAACCACAAAACCACTTGACTATAGCCCAAAACTAGTTGTAATAATCAACAGCAATAACCAACACCCAAATAGACTCAACTAAATCTAGAATTAAGCTTAAAACTGGACCAAAACTTCAGTGGAACAGTGAGGCTCTCAGCATTTCACCTCTATTTTTAAGCTTTTAATACTCTCCCAAATTCTCTCTCAAACAGTTTAAGAACTCAGGTGGACAGCTCTCAGAAACTGATTTTCAAAGAGCTAGCCAAAGCTCTCAAAGAACTCCATAAGACTGATCAAAGAAGCCCTCAAAAGAAGCTCTCTCTAAGACTGATTTTAACTCTTGAAAACTGATCAGTCTCAAAGATCTCCTCTTTTCTTTTCCAACTGACCAAGAAGAGCCCCCTAAGACTTCGTCATTTTCCCCAAAAACTCTTTCTGTATGAATGTCTCCTGATATTTTTTCCCCTTTAGTCTGTTTTCCATCCTTCTACTTATACCCAAAACTCGAGCTCTTCACAATTATTTAGAACACTTAAACTATTCAGAAACCATTCTTTCCCATGATATTCCCTGAACACCCCCATTACTATGTCTTTTTTTCATTGTTTTATTCAAGGGTCATGGGTAACACATATTTTAATTAATTTCTCATTAGGCCTCCCCATGCTATTATGTTTTGTTCCCCACTATTACTAAACAAAAGCATTAGTTTAATGTTATATTGGTACTTACTGGACAGAACACTTAAACTAACCATTTTTCCAACTTTTTAAAGTCCTAAATTATCCCCTGAAACCCCTGTGATTACTACCCAACAGCTATAATCAATCCACCTAACAATTAACTAATTAACCACATTAAACTAACTCCTAATCAACACTATCACACCAAAACTGAATTTAAACCAATGTCGGATTCATATCAGACCCTAAATAGGACAAACTTAGGATTCAATTCATCAGACTCAATCCACAGTTTAAGCTCGAAACTCAAATTGAATCGAATAGCATTGAACAAAGATGTAGGAACAGAAAGCATACTAACGATGAGCCCTGAAGCTGGGAATCTAAGGATCAGAAAATGAATCAATCGGCATCAAATGACTTGACGAGAAATACTACAAACATGAATGGACTAATCAATAAAACTACTTAATTGACTCAACAATTTATAACATATGCTAATCGACGGAGGAAAACTGGACAAGATAAAGGTCCGAAAGAGGAGGAAGAATTAATTGACAAAATGATGAACTACAATGGAACTTAATCAGATAAGCAATAACAATCAACAAAATAAAAGAAAATAGAAGAAAATACCTCAAAGTCTCAGGCCAAACTCCCATTCATTTTAGTCGACACTTCGAGTTAAGTTTGAAGCCAAAACAGACCTTAATCGAGTGTTCTCGACTGAGAAAACACGATTAAGGTCGGCCACGACCTCAATTTTTTCATTTTGGATCAATTCCTAGGCTTTGGTTCCTTTAGGGTTCATTCAGTTGATTCGAACTTCGATAAGCTCTACTAAGATTCTAGTAGAACTAACATGGGTTTGGGAACGAGGGTAGCTTGGGGGTTCAGCGGTGTAACTTTGGGACTGATTGGCTAGGTTTAGGGTTTGAGGGCTCGTCTCTAATCTAATATTTGAGACGCTCCGCCATGATTTGAGGTACGAGGGACATGGATTTGGAGAGAGGGTGGTTTGGCGGCTCAGCGGTGTTATTTTGGTGATCATCAGCGTCGTTGCCGCTGGGTTTCAGGCGAAGAGGAGGGGTGGCGGCTAGGGTTTGGGAAGGGTCGTCTCTGAGAGGATGAGGATAAGAAAGACGAGTGGGTTTGGCTTTGGGGGGTGGGTGTGGGGTGTGTTTGGCTACTTATATATGGGGCTGGAGGTTGAATCCTGGTCATTGGATCAATTAAGTTCAACGGCTCGGATCAACCTACTTAACAAAACAGGGTCGTTTGGGTAGGCTTGAGACCGGGTAGGTCTTTGGTGGAAATGGGTCGAGGCATAGGGGCGATTGGCGGCCGTTGGATAAAATGAAATGAATGCCCTGGATCAACACACCTGAAACGACGTCGTTTCTTCGATGCTAGAGGCGGGCTGAACCGTTCGATCTAATGAGATCAACGGTTCAGATCAAGTGTACCACAACGACGTCGTTTGGGTGGTC